>BMAV01007872.1:131803-164154 GCA_019973955.1 Trichonephila inaurata madagascariensis
AAAATAATTATAAATAAAGAACATAATAATAATTATAAATAAATAACGTAATATGTAATAATATTTATAAATAAATAACGTAATATGTAATAATATTTATAAATAAATATAATTAAACAACAATTATAAATAACGAATATTATATGATTATTACATATAATAATAATTGTACTTTTATATTATATTATTACTAAAGTAATTGCATATTAATATTAACATTAATAAAGAATATCAATTAAAAAGTGCTGGAAACTTGCAATTTTCCAGAAACTGCAAAAATATCAAGGTAACTATATTGTAAAGTACTCTCCCATCATGGCGAATATTAACAATAATTTGGCGATATCAAACTAGTTCCGAAAATGTTCTCTATACTTGAGTCAACTTATATTTCTGAGCACCTTTTTCTTGCATGTGGATCAACAAATTGGCTGACATTAATTGGAGTAAGAGTAAACTCTTAATTAGATTAATTGGATCATGTCGAGTGTTTCTTCGCTACCTCCCACATATCTGGGTGCTAGCCTCTCACAAACAATTCTGAGATGCGAAGTTAACTAATGAATGTAATCATTGTAAAAGGTGCAGCCCTCCGGTATCCTCCACTTCTACAATGTAGCCCTCGAGCCAAAACAATTGCCCATCCCCTGATCTAGTCAGTACTGTTCTGTACTGGTATGAACTCACATATTTTATTATGTGAAGTAATCTTCCTTTTAAATGAATTTTTTGTTCTATGTACGTGAGGTGAGGATTTACACCTCACATCGGGTTGAAAATGAAGACACATTTCATATTTACGCACATGTAATAAGTTAAAAAGGTAAAGGCACGACACAAACAATTACGAAAATAAAATGAATAAAGAAGATGACGGTTGCTGCCCTTAACATAAGTTATAGCAATAACACCGAAAACGTCCACTCCCCTGCTGCATCGTTTCGCGCTCAGTCCAACATGTCTTCCAAAATCACGTTTACAGTTAATGAGATGGTTACAGTTAGGAGTCACTGCTGCCCCAACTGGCGTGGATGGATCTGCATGTCTATTACTTTGATGGAGCTGTTAGTCCCCATATACAGTGGACCATAAAAGTGTTCGTACACTTGCAGTTTCCAATAAAATTAAAAGTTTTCGACTAATAAAAATCAATATATCGGAATTGTAATTTTTTTGTGATATCTGCAACTTGTTCTTAATGGAATGACATAATCAATTTTTTAAAAACAGTATAACTATTATTTTTAAAAATTAATAATCAAAAATCTACTAAAAAATTACGCCACAAAAGTCTTCGTACACTTAACAAAAATCTCAACATAGCTTTAAATATTGTATTTCTTTCTTAATTTGGTATTTAGTAGGGTATCTTTTAGTATCCACAACAGCTTTTAAACGTCTTGGGATAGATTTAATCAAATTTTTGTAAATTCTGTATCGATTTTTCTCCATGCTTCTGTGATTGTTGTTTTTATATATACTTCCCATTAAATGTTTATTTGTCATGTTTTTTTTTAAATCACTTTCACCAGATATGTTCTAATGGGCTAAATAAAATGATTGAGAGTTATTTTCAGATTTTGGGGACGGTTATAGAAGCATCAGCGGCGTACATTGAGATCAGTGCACTTGGAGTCATTATCTCGTTAAAAAATGTCGTCTCGAATATCCAAATTTTGGGCTGATAATTTAAAATTTCTCTTTGAAATATTGAAATAGAGCTTATACTTCATAATACCATCAAAAAATAACAAATTACCTAATTTTGAAGCCAGTTTACATCCCCACGCAGGAACACTTCCACCTTCTTGGTTCATTGATCCAACTAGATTCTTGGGATTAAGTTTCATAAAAATACAAAATTGGCAGCAAATTTATTGGGATGACAGAAAATTCAACATTTTGGGTTCTTATAGGAGCATAATAGCTTGTAAATGATAAAATGAGGAATTTTATCCCATGAATTTATGTGGAACAAGAATTCCTCCATCTCCCTGCTGAAGCATGGAGTTGGAGTTCTTGCGTGGAGGTGTAAATCGGCTTCCTGATTAGGTAATTTGGAATTTTTTGATGGTATTATGAAGTATGAGCTCTATTTGAATATTATAAATAAAAATTTTAAATTATCCCCCCAAAATTTGGATATTGGAGACGACTTCATTTTTTAACAGGATAATGACGCCAAGCACACTGCTCTCAATGTACGCTGGTGCCTCTATAACCGTCCCGAAAATCTGAAAACACCCCTCAATCATTTTATTTAGCCCAGTAGAACAAATTTGGAGAAAATTTTATTTTAAAGAAAAGAAAACATGATATATAAACACATAATGGAAAGTAAAAACAATGATCATAGATGCATGGAGGAAAATCGATGTAGAATTTACAAAAAACTTATTAAATCTATACCAAGACGTTTAAAAATTATTGTGGACACTAAAATATATCTTACTAAGTACCAAATTAAGAAAGAAATATAATATTTAAAGCTATGTTGAGATTTTTATTAAGTGTACGAAGACTTTTATGGCGTAATTTTTTAGTAGATTTTTGATTATTAATTTTTAAAAATAATAGTTATACAATTTTTAAAAAATTGATTATGTCATTCCATTAAGAACAAGCTGCAGATATCATAAAAAAATTACCATTCCGATATATTGATTTTTATTAGCCGAAAACTTTTAATTTTATTGGAAATTGCAAGTGTGCTTACACTTTTGTGGTCCATTGTATATAAAAAATACTCTGTACTGTGTTTAAAAAAAATTTAAGTTCATCAAAAATTTGCAAAAGCTTACTGGAAAATATCTTCAACATTTTTACTGAATTTCAACAATACTAATGATCTCGAATACTGTTAATTTACAACGCTAATATTTAACATTCGTTTTACGAAAAAAAGAATTTAAAAAAAAAAAAAAAAGAATATTTAATTTTTAAAAAACTTATCAGAATCATCTTTCAAGAGAAATTTTTGATTTTTATTCAAACACGAGACACTTAGACCGAGAAAGATAACTTAATTTCCTTAATCATTTTTCCCGAGCAGAAATTTACTTCTTTCTTCGGAGAAAAAAAAAGAAAAGAAAAATCTTGTCTTTTTCTACATTTTCTTCGTTTACTACCTCGGAGAACAGAACTGGATGAAATTGAATCTCCTAATTAAGGCATTCGTATCTTTCCCGAGTTTTGGTCCCCAAATTATCCTCTGTTTTATAGATGTGCCACTCTAAAGATTCTCACTGCTCGTGCGAAGAAACCCCCCTAAAACATCATCAAAGAAAAAGGATTCTAAAAATAAGAAAAAGAACCACTCAAAAAAGAAACAAAACTTTATAATATAACATCTACGATTCTAATGGGTAACAGAGAAAGAACTACGCAAAGAAAAGAAAAAGACTTAAGAGTCTTATAAGGAAAGTAACTAAAATGGTGCAAGCTTGATCTTAGTTCTTTCTCAACAAAAAAAAATTTTATACTAGCTGAACATTAGTCAAACTGCTAGTATTCAGGTTTTAGTTTAATGTTAACTATCTGTAAAGTTCTCTTTCTTGCGTTTGCAATAGTGAAAGAACTCTCATAGAATTTATTTTGTGAAAACTGTTTTTCTCTTACCGAATTTTAAGGCGGTACACAATCAAAAAGAAAAAAAAAATTTAAACAAAATTTGGTACTTACGTATTAAATTGTCGATCGATTTCGCTAAATAAAAATATGGCGCCTTTTATTCTTAAAATCATTTGAAGAATCAAAAAGGTCTCCAAATGAATGCTAATATCTCGAAAATATACAAGAATCAAATGCATATTAAGTTCAACCAGCGCTTCGAGTATGCATTATAATTCTTTTTTCTCCGACTGAACTAACATATTTAGAATAATTAAAAAAAGATGCCAAATTAAGTAACATAAATTTAACAACAGACGATTATATATCAGCAAATATAAATTAAGTAATCAAATAAATTAGAGTTTCATGAATTATAGTGAATTAAAGCAGACGATAATAAAAAAAATGTGGAAGAGAATTTCCAATCTAAATTATATCTATAGAACTACTGTATAATTTAAATTGTCAATTAAAAATTGGTTCAAAATAAAGTTATTTTAATAGAACTATAAAAAAATTATTTTGCTATACTAAAGAGTAATGCATATACGCGAACAAGATTATTGAGTTTGTACACGCGTGGAAGCATTTTTTTTACTATTGGCTGTATATCGTGTTATTTGGCGACGTCTTTTCATTTGACGAATTGATCGATGGTATAATATGTAAGTATTTAAACTTTATTCACAGTAGATAGCATATTAAAGAACTAATTACAATACATCTTTACTATTTCAAAATACATTACAAACAGAAATACAGCAAACAGCATTGCATTCGTAAAAATACGAAGTAGTTTATGGGTATTGTCAATTCTGTGTTTGAAATATATACATATATATTCACAATAAATATAAGAAAACGATTCTATTCATTTGTAGCAAAAATTTTAAATAAGTTGAAGAAAAGCAATTAACAATTGGATAAATATAATTAAATCATCCCTTTATACCTATGTTTGCTACATAGATCTCAAAATCTCACGAATATTTTAAACCTAAATCAAAGCAAATATTTTTTGCATGATTGTAACCATTAGAAATGTATACGAGTTAAAAGGGTACTTTCGTATTATCGCAACAATCGCCAACTCTATTAATAACTCACCAAGCTGACTACCCCGATTTCCTATGTGTAGTACGCGCGAAGTGGCAACCAAGTACTTCGTTTTATATAATGTCGCCAATAGGTTGCGATAATATGCAAGTATCAGTAAAAGTTCTAATTTATAACAGTGATACATTTCAGTCAACGAAAATTGTAAAATGAATTAATCTCAAAGTTATTAAAACTGATCAAATAGATATCTAAAAAATTCAAATTGACACATTTAAATTAAAATAAATTTTAGATTTAAAATTCTATTCGATCTATTTCTGTTTAAAAGGACGAACTAGATAATGAGAAACTTTTAGAATTATTTTCAATCTTTGTATCTATTATTAAGTATTCAATCTGTATATAAAATTTCCGTTTTAGATTACATAACAGAAAATATATATTCGCCGAAACTTTATAATAACATCTCTTTTAATGAGATATTCAAATCAAGATAAATATTTTGAAGCACATTAGACTTTTATATAATGCAATATATACCATAGTATCATGATTTTATTTCATGAAATGAATTTCATTGAATACTTCATTTCAATATAATAATATATAATTGTACTGAATATTAAAAAGATTTTAGGTAATATTGTAAAAATGATCGTTGTCAAAATTTTCAGTTAAAAATGGAAATAATTTTAACCAAAATTTGCAATTAGCGAGAATTTTTAAGTATAATTCATTGAAAAATATTTAAGGAAAGTTAGTTTGTATAAATCTCTTCAAATTTTCGGTAATAAATTTAATTTATTTTGATCAGTTCTTTTTTTTTGGGGGGGGGGGGGTTACTTATTTATAAATAAGATTTAAAAACAGAATTCTGAACAACATACTACTGGTACAATCTTATAAAAATATCAATTTGTACATGTACACTGACGGGGAAAATATCATTAAGGTATCCGCCTACGTTCGGAACCGTGATTTTAAAAAAGCGCATAAACGGATAATTTTCATAATATTTAATGTCACTTGATTAGAATACATGTATAAAATTGTCTTAAGGACATCATGACAAAAAAATTTATTTAAATACAATATTTTGGCAAAAAGTTAACTTAGAATAACCTTTTTTCAAAATGTTCTCCATTTGTGAAAAATGCTTCTATTATAATAATATTTTGCCTGTATATAGCTCAGACCTCTGTACAGGGGCTCAATCATGAGTTTTGAAAAATTCCCATTCTTTTCAGAGTTACCACCAATTGAAATAATTATTGGCGTTTTTTTCTTAAAATTTTTCTCCTCTGTTGTAATAAAATGGGGATAAATCCTCTTCTAAGTTATATATTTCAAAAATTCTAGTTCAGCCTTTGTTCAGAGATCTGAGCTATATACAGGGAAAATATTATTGTAATAGAAGCATTTTTCATAAGTGGAGAATGTTTTGAAAATGGGTCATTCTATGTACATCTTTTGGTAAAATATTGTACTTAAATAATTTTTTATTGAAATAATATTCTTAAAACAATTTTATATACGTTTTCTAATCTAAGTGACACTAAATATCAGAAATTTTATCCATTTACACGCTTTTGCAAAATCACGGATCCGAACGTAGTCGGATACCTTAAATTTGGACAAATGAAAAGCGTGTGGGGTGCTTTGTACTACATTTTTACAATAACTCTACATTTCGGAATAGAACTAGTAAGAAATTATAACGATTGATATTGAGCACCCCACGCTTTTACCCCAATGACATTAATTTTCTCGTTAATCATTTTATATTAAGAATTTTTTTTTTTTTACTTTTTAGTTCGATTAACTATTAAGCGTGTTTTTTAGTTTTTTTAAACCATAATTTTTTTTTTAATTTTTTAGTTCAATCTACAATAAGAACGTGTTTTTTTTTAAATTATTGAACTATCATTTAATTAATTTATCATTAATCCTTGACTTTGATATCTGGATTCACAATAATGTGGCTGCTGCAATCAGACTTGCTTAATCAAATTAGCTTACGCAAAATGAATAGAGGTGAACTTTGCTAAACGAAGATTTCCATGGAGTTTTAAATTCTTTTTAAAAGCATGATTTTTTAAAGTTAATGCTTTCAAACTTTACATATCGATAGCAAGCAAAGGTTATTTTTAAACCAAAATTATAAGGAAAGAATTGTATTAAATGATTCCTCGAAAAAACTATATTAGACGGAAAAAACAAAAACTTTATTAAAATCTGTAATTTTTAAGCAAAATTTTCAATTTTTAGACAAATTATGAATAATGTTTGATTTCCGGTAAAAAAGTTTCATGTGATTATTTTTTTTAAATGACGAAGTTATTAAATGTTTAATTAAAGTCTTGAGTATTTTTTGAAAAATTGTAAAAAAGAAAAGTTTTTTGTATTTCATTTTTTTAAATCACTGATTCTAAAAGAGCAAAGTATGAACTTTTTCAGTACAGAATTTTGATTCATTATAATGATAACAAATTCATTCAGAATGATTGAAATTTCTTTTCATAAAAAAGCATCAATATTGACGACGCCTTTTAGAAAAAAAAATAGAAAAAATGCAAAATATCGTTATTTTGTAAAAAAAAAAAAAATTTTATCATATCGTATCGAAATAAACGATCTTTCCGATCCAGGGATTATTTTTTGTTTGATTTTGATACGGAAAACAGGATTGTAGTCTTACAAACGACGAAAACGTCGAAAATCTTTCCAATTAGGGTTTTTCGGTGTATTTGCGGAATAAACTGCATACAGGGGCAAACTATTCACACATTTTAACGTTTTTAATTAATATATTTTTTAACTAATTGCTATATGAGAACAAATTTTTTAAATTATTCTACTGTCATTGGTCCTTGAAAAGTGTACAAAATTTTGAATTAATCCTACTTTTTTAAGTAGGTAAAAATCGTGCTGCAAGATTCCACTCGAACAAATTACATTGCAAGTTAAATAAAAGCTTTTAAAATGGACGAAATCGAAGAATTTGTTGACAATTTAATGCTAAAAAACAATGAAAAGAAAAATATCATATTTTCCAAAAACTCAATAAGTGTTTTGTTTTTCAAAATTTAAAAGTTTTGTATTATTTTCCCTTAAGTTCTTGTGAATGTTTTTGTTTCAGTGGTTTTCATTAAATAGATATATTTATACATATTTATGTGCATAAAATATACTTTAATAAACTTAATTTTGTTGATATATGGGTTTTTTTTTAAATATCCGTTAACACGAAAAAATATTTCAGTCTCTTCAGTCTCGTGTTAAGTGATTTTGAAATACGCCACCAATAATTTATGGATGAAAACTATAAAGTATAGGTATAATGTTTATAGGGTACAATATGAAAAGTTAATTACAGAAGTTCTGATAATCTGTATAGATGTAAAAAAAACTCTATTACATATTTATAAGAAAACAAATAAAATCCTTGTAAACCCACATTAACAAAAAAAAACAAACAAAAAAAACAAAAAAAAAACACACACCAAATTTCCGGCAAATAAATATTTTATGCAATGCAAGTAGCTCAGAGAGTGATGGATGATAGAATGAGAATTAATGTCATAGAGAAGCATGCAGTGAAATTAATTCTATGATAAGTTAGGATTATTGTGTCATTAAACCACATCGAATGTAAGATTAGATTTAGATATGTATCCTTATTAATGTGGAAGAAACCTAGAAAATAATTGTGATATTAGCTGTGTTACTTTATACTGCACTATTTATTTATAAAGCAATACTTTGTGGTGATAATGTATTTACAAGATAAACCCTATTATAAAAGAATTATTTGGTAGATTAATTTTTGTAGCTAGACATTTTTTTGATAAGTTATTTTTCTTATTATATTACTATCATTAAATTATTGTATCATTAAAAAATAATTGATTAATATACATTATTATTTAAAGAATTTACTATTTATTTCATGTAAAGAATTTATAAGCCTCGTATTGATATTCTTGGGGAAAAAATAGAGTATACTAGTAAAAAGCTGGGTTTTTTTATGTTTGTTGCATTTGAGAGAACTAAACTTTTTGATTCTATAAACATAAGAATGTATTAATTGCTATTCTTTTGTTTTCGAAAATTAAAATAATTTCGATAAATTCAGAAAGACATTTTGTTTGTTGGAAAATTGTTATTATTACAAATTTAAATACTTAAGAAGGAAAAATATTCGATAAATTACTGAAATCATCAATTTATTTTTTTCCAAAATCACTTTATAATCCATACACTTAAACGGTCAATTTTTTTGCCCAAAGTGTTTAAAAAAAGGCAGGTTTTTTATTGCACACAATTAAGCATAGTATTTGATATAATGAAAAAAATGGGTGAATTTTATTTTAATTTTCCATTTTCAAATTTTCACACTAATTTGAATTTTATAATTGCGGAACATGAAAAAAACCCTAAAAAAAGTGTTTGCTTTTTCTAAGCACACGCTGCATGTATATTAAGATTTTTTTTATATATATATCTTAGAAGAATTTCTCTCTTACTTACAAAAAAGTTTCAAGTTTGTACCTCTTTTTCAAACGATTGAGGGTTTTATGTGTAAAAGTATGGTTTTATGTGCATGTATATATTTACACACAATTTGAGCATGGTACAACACAAAGTCTTACGTTGAAATCGGGACTGAAATACATCGGCTTTTTTTGGATTATCTTTACATTTTTATCACCTCTCAAGAGACAAATTGTACATTACCTTGCCGATTCCTGTTCTTTATCGAGCATTTTCAAGAATCTGATACCAAAGAAAAAATTCCCTTCTTCCCCACAATGTAAATTCAGGACGAGATGCATTTCAGTACCATGGAAAAACTACACTTCTTAAGAACACTAGCAGTATAATTTCATTATAAGAATTAAAAATATGTGCTAATCAAAGATAGAAAGAACAGTGCCCGTACGGCATAATGGCAAATCGGTTGAGGTCAAATATGGGTAGCCCTTACGATGTACTGGCCAAGGGGGGGGGGTTAAGGGGTTAATATTATGTCCACAGTTGATTACATGTTTGTAAATTTTTACATATGTTTATACATATAATCTCATACACATGTTTGTTTCACTAAATACACTCATACACTGAAAATGCAACACCAAGAAAAAGTGACCAAAAAGTGAAGGAGCTGAGCTAAAAGAAAAACACCAAGGAACAATAAATGAAATTCTAAAATAGTACTCGTAACACAGAAGAAGGACAACGATAGCTCAGCAGGCTGAAGGACCACAGTGGATGCTGATACACGAAGCAACAGTCATGACAACATGGATGACGTTTTGAGAAATGGCTCTATATTTCCTGTCACATTTCTTCTTCTGGTGATGGCAGAGCGTACAAGTGGAGTGCAATCGTGTTTTGGACGTGTTCGATTGGTGAGAGATCAGGGGAAAATGGTGACCAGAAAAACAAATGTACATCAAGAAAACAATTGATGAATATCAATCTGGTCCATATGGGAACATCAAGGGTACATGAAGCAAATAGGTGGCAGAAGTGGTTAAAGGGTTCCTTAACGCATTTCGGTGAATATTGCTCCTTCTGTAGAATCTTTCTTTTATGTCAGGGGTACTCAACCTTTTTTTTCTGCTGGTCCGCATACATATGTGAGCCATTTCATGCGGGTCGCTTACATATGTAAGCTTGTGTAACATATATGTCCTTTCTGTAACATAACCTCTGGGTTCTTTGACGGCCAAGATTAATGGCAACTCTTTTCCAACCAAAATCCAAGGAACGAAATGCGATTATGAAATGCTAATAAGATAGGTTTTAAGAGAACAGAAGCTTCAGTAAGCAGTATGGCAATTTAGGGAAAGCTATGTTTGTAAGAGATACGAGTGTGAATTGACGGCCTATCGTAAAGTTACCAAGATATCGAGCCATTGTTGCAAGGTGCATACCATTGCACGCGCACCCAGGTGTTTCTGTACTGTGATGGAATTTTAGTTTGGATTAAGGTAGGACTGCTTATTTGATATTAGGACTTGTAATATTATCAGAATTGAGAGTAGGCGGATAATATAATTATTTAGATAAAGTGGTCTAAATTACGCAATTCGGTTTAACTATCGCTGTGTGTTTGGTTCATTAGATTCTCACATATAAATTTATCTAAATTATTAGAGATTTAAGTTATATTCTTAATAAAGTCATATTAAGTATTTTAAAATGTCTATTCATTTTGAGAATCTCACACTTCTAATTCCCGCTGACAATCAAAGATATGGTCACTATAGAGCGACCATATCACAAGCTATTTCACGCGGGCCGCAACATGAGATTAAACGTGGGGTAGGGGTAGGGGGGTAGAAATGCTTAAGACCAAGACAACATTGGTAATTTAAAATATGGAAAATTTATCAAATATTATATAATTCCTATTTTGCTTTTTAAATTATTATTTCTTTTATATTTTTTATTTTTTGTCACTGGCACAAAATTAAAAATAATTAAAGAAACACTCCTTCACAATTTTTGTATCTGCAAACGGTTTCATATCATTACCAATAATATAAAAAATTTCTTAGGATGTCTTTGTTACTACTGTGAATTACCACTGACGAAACACTTTGTTGTTGTTACAAAGTATTTTCAATAAAGCTTATTATTCACCTTTTGAAAGAGAAAAATGTAATTTAGTAATTCCTGTTTATTGCTATTTTTTAAATACAGCACTTTCGTGACGAATCAAACAAATACTGATACATGTTTGTATTTCACTACGAAACAGTCATACTCCAAATCATACGAATATTTTTCGCTTGTAAGGTATGAAAGATTGTTCAAAATAAGTTCCACCCATAAAATTTCGCTAATCCACTGTTGTCTGGTATCACTTACCGTAACCGTTACAAATAGAAAAAGAATATCAATTCGCAGCCGTACAACATCGACAGCAAAAAAGCAAAATTGATATATTTGATTTCTTGTAAAAGAATTTCCCACCAAATTTTTAATACATTGTCTTAAATAACACAATTTCTCAGAGCAATGGGTCATGACCAGGCCACTTAAAAAGGCTTGGTGGGCTGCAGGCTGAGTATCGCTGATTTATGTCCAATTTAACGTGTCCTGGAAAGTTGCTATTTTACAAAATTGGCATTACTCTGGGAGGTGTGTCTATAATGAAATTTTCATAATTTTGTGACCATTCCGTGGTGTATTTTTCAAAGATGTCGTAATATTAGTTTTTTATTGTAAATATTGATGAAATTACTAATTACAGAAATTGTTTTAAGTAATGAGTAAAATTTTCACTATCAACCTTTTGGAAAAACCAGGTTGCAGAAAACTACTTTTATATCAATATTATTATTACGAATATTATATATATTTATTATCTGTTGTGTATGCAAGCAAATAAGATTTCAGTTAAACTATAGATTTACAAAGCAAAATGATTAATTTTTTTTAGTCACAAAAAAAGCATGCCTTTTATTTATTATAAATACAAACGTTTTAATTGAGAAAATTTTAATTATTTACAATGGAACAATATATATAAGTTTGTTTTATCCTTTTCTTGCGTAAATTGAAAATTTTCAATAAAATTCTATTAAAAAGATCCAATAAATGATTTTCATGAAGGAATGTGAATTGAACAAATGAAAACATTTTAATAGATGTATTTTTGATTACAAGCGCTTACATTATTAAACATATAAAATATATATGCTAGGAAAAAATTAATTTGCTTATAAATATAAAAGATTTTGGATACATTCTACACAAATTTCTCCGTTGTCTAAAGCATAGCATGCCAGTGAAAAACCTAGAATATTCTCAACCTAAACTTAAGCTGTTTAATTTCAATTAAATTAATATTTTTCTATAATCCTTTATTTCAATTAAAAAGTCCTTCACAATAGACCTACCGCACTGATCTAGCAGAGCGATCAATCCACAAAAGAAAGTTTTCCCCGAAATTAATTTAATTTTCAAGTGGAATTAATTTACCGAGGAAACTCCAGCGTTTTCTTTCGGGCTCACTTCATTTTTTTTTAATACACGTATCTAATTGCGAGTCAACTTTCCTCAACAAAAGATTACAAAACTCAAAGGAAATGTCACCATCTCTTTAACCTGGCAACACCGACGAAAAATTACTTTGCATCCAACACAAAGCACCTATTAAAGCGTTAATTAGAATAAGTCAGCTCTTCTAGAAGGAAGCTGAAGCCACCCACATACACACACACAACAAGAAAGAAGAAACTACGATGAATCGACGAGTAAAGCCAAGTTAATGAACTGCCGAATTTTTCTTTTTCTTCTTTCTCCTCAGTTTTTTTTTTTTCCTTTTTCGTACTATTTTTTCTGCTTCGATATTTAGACTGGTCCAGAAAACGACTTTCTAATGATGGAGTTTTTATGGAACAGTTTTATTATGACGTGTTGAAGTTATTATTTTTTTCCTTCTCTCTCTCTCTGTTCCTAGTGACGTTTTCTGGAATGAGTATATCTTTTTCCGAGAAATTTCCGGTATTTCTCAGGAACGGGAAAAGAAGTATTCGGGAAATGATGGGTGATTTAAACATTTCGGAAGTGTGTCGGCTGTAATGAGATTAATTGCAGATAATGTATTCAGAAACGGGATTGTTTTTGTTGTTAGTCTCATAAATGTACATAATTAATCACAATGTTTTCCTCCTATTTAGGAGCAATTTATTCGAATAAACATTTCTTAAATATGGTATTGTAATGAAGTTTTGAGATGATGACTTCGTTATATATATTGCTTTTTGCTTATTTCTACCTAGGCATCGTCCATAAAAAATCGTAATCAGATATTTATAATGAATACAATTGTTTGAATTACGTAATAAAAGATAAAAAAAATGTATTATTATTTATAGAAATAAATAAATTTAGATTAGTGAAGAAAAAAATTGTAAGCGACCACAAAAAGTAAATTTCTAAAACAGATTATAGGATAATGATGACGATGATGTCGTATCCATGACGGGACCAAATCAGACAGCACCATGGACCCAGATGACTTTTCTGGCATTCTGTTCAATTTTATCTGTTCAATTTTATCCACATAGAGGTTTGTTGACGAAAATAGGACCCCTTTTTCTTGTAGAACAGCAAAAATAGCTGGGCAGTCAAAAATATGAGCAGATATTAGCTCTGTATCTAAACAGTTATCATAATTTGTATAATTTCTTCTACTATCCCCATCAAACTTCATTCCTCTGCGATGAACTGTTCTTAGCCTAGCAATAGTCTTTGTTACAAGGTGGTCTCCACATATGTTACAGATTTGATGCTTTATAGGAATTGACTTCTCTCTCAATATGAAATTTGTGACAGCATTTGCGTCTAATAAAGTAAGGCTGACAAAGTTGTCATTATTAAGATTTCTATAACTTCTTTCACCAGTTTATTTTCATTTTAATTGCCTGTAATCCCAACAAGTACAGATAACCATTGGAGGAAGCAGACTTTATCTAACTCCTGTAATCTAAACAGGCGAGAGAAAATCTCTTCAGTAATCCGTGTACCTCCATTTAGAATTGCCTGGAAGGCTGTTTTTGAGACACAGGAAATGACGAGACTTTTAACCTGTTCTAGAATAGGGAGAGTCTCATATAGATCAAGAGCCTCAATTAAGCCGTTTATTTTGAAAGTGGCCTATCTTCAAATCGAGATATTTAAAGATTTGCGTTTCAATGAATTTAAAAATATACATATAGGGATAATAATCAGTCATACTGCTTAAGTGTATTTAAGGGTGTTAAATTTATAGTTCCTATTAAAATAGTGGTAATTATTAAGAGAATAATATGCGTTTTCTTATCAAGAATGGAGTTAGGCCACTCTCAAAATTAACAACCAGATTCACATTTTAAAATTTGAAGATGCCCAAGTCCAATCAACATAATTTAAATGATGAGATAACCTCGTTAAATACTGTTTTATATTACGCTCTACTTTGATGGAACGTATACCCCGCGTTAAGCGGGGTCTTACTGTATCTTGTTTTAAGTATAAATGGAGTTAGGCCATTTTCAAATTACACGGGTCAATTATTAAGCTAACTCTGCAAACTTATGTATCAAGAAATTATAGTATTTGCTCGAAATATAAGCAACCTGAAATGCTTTACTGATAAATAACACAAAGTTGTGTACCCGTAACCATGGTAACAGGAAAAAATTGAAAAATGGAGTTTGGCTACTTTCAAAATAAACGGCTCAATTATCGCCCGAAGATCACAAATGAAGCAAGAGGAAATGGAACCAGCACCGATTACTCGTTGGTAATTTGCTTCACTGTGGGAGTGCGTTATACGATAATATTAAAATAATAAGAATTCGCATAAAATATTGCACTCATGTTTTTCAATTTTAAATGGCCAAGAGTTTTGACAATGAAATAGCAATTACAAAAGAACCAGAACATAAACATAAAATAGTGATTTCTTCATTCGACATCTTGTTTCCCAATATCGGTCAGCGATGGTTGCTCAGCGGAGAGTACTGCAATGGATAATGTGGTAGCCATCCATGACAAATTGGCCTCCACCAATGGGGCAGTATGGTTCAGAAGCCAGCTTGAATCTGTGTAAGTAGGTGGCAAGAAAGTCAAAACTCAGCCACGGCCACGTCGCGCGGCCAATCGGGGATGCTATCTGAGTCGAGATCCTTCCACTTTTTGCCCGAGATTATTTTCGTTAGTTGCGGTAATTAGTGAGGGTTCTTTAAAAACTCGTTTTAAGGGTGAAAAAGGGTCCGGGATATTAGTGACCTGTTGAACAGATGCCCTTTTATGGACCAATAAATTAGCCATTTACATTTCCTAAAATTGCTCAGTGAGAAGGGATCCACTGGAGGGCGAAAGGATAGAACCCGCGACCTATGGATCCGGAGTCGAGTAACATGACCACTAGACAAAAGGGATCACCCTTGTCCGGAGGCTGTTATTGGCTTATGTAGATAACGCTGCAGAGATCTGGTATTTGAATATATATCCAGAAGAGAGACTTTTCATTTTTATTGAGCAGGGAGCTGCTTGCGAGTCAGAAAGAATGACAACATTTGAGAATTTGTCTAGAGAACATTAAAGCTGTTCGAAGGTTACACGAATTGCATCAATTTCACCGTCATAGTCAATTCTTATAATATCCACAGGAATATAAAAGGTAAAAAAATTACAAAAACTGCAGCACTAGCATTAGGCTTAGCAAGGAGAAACGACCCATCAGTAAAAACTCTCAAATAGTTAGATTCAGGGTAAAAGGTATCCAGTTAACTTAGTCCATTTTATGTAGATGAGGAACATTTGAAGTGACCCTCTTCATGACGAGGCTAACAGTCTACTCTCAAATTTCCACATCAGAGAGACATCAGTAGTAACATAAAAAATTTTTTTAAGTCAATTCATACTTAGGTCAATTAGGAAAAAATTTATTTTAGTTACTCTTTATTAAATAATAACAATTAATATAAATATATATGTACATATGATAGAATCACAATATTAAGTGGCAAAATAGAAAGCGATTTTCCGTTTTCTTTCATTTTTATGGTTTTGAACGATTGTTTTTGATTGTTACAATTTATTCACTCATAAATCACATTCTCAGAAATTAGGTCATCCCAGGTAGGATTCGAAACCACGACTTTTGGATTAGAAGTCCAACGTGCCACCCATTGTGTTACAGGGATACAACGAGTGATTTTCCTTTTTATATATGGTGTTGGAGAACTATTTTTTGTTTCTTACTATTTATTAATTAGGTTTAATTAATGAGTTAATATTTGAAAAAACTGTATATTAACATCAAGTATCAAGTTTAAAAAAATGTATTTGAACTTGAATGGATGAACCGATAGTATTTTATTAACGATTGAAAATTTGAACTACACACATATATATATAGGGTGATTGTGAACTGTTAGTAGGAATTGAAAAAAAACACGTGTTCGTGACCATAACAGTGAGCAACATCAGCAAATAATTTTAATAAGTAAATTTCGTAATAAATTTTTCGTGAATTCTTAAACCACTTAGAAATATCCTGTTTACAAAACAGTGAATAAGACTTATATATATTGAATTTTAGTTGTAAGACTTTCATCTTCCTTGCGTGACTGTGAGGATTTCTAGTATCGGAATGGAATATTTAGAGAATAGTAGATCAATTAAACATTTCGGAAATGTCACCCTCAACGAGATTAATTGCAGATCTATATTCAGAGGTTTGATTGTCACATTTCGAGTAACTAATATGGCAGGGCTTAGGATTAGACTAAATCTATTTATTGGAACGTCGAATAATGGATCCTCGGATTCAAGGCAGGGGATGAATGAATGTTTCCAAATAACGTTAATCTTATATGCGCTGAAAGTTTTAATTATCAAATGCTATTATAAGTATTGGGTGACTATAAATTACTAGGACAAAAAGAATAATTTATTGCATGTAATTTATAGGGTGAAAAATCGAAGTACACATTGTTGTAAGATACAGATATAGTCTAAGTTTACCGTTATCACAAATGTTTGATGTGGCTTCTTTTCATTACTATGCAAATCTCCCATCGGTAAATCAGTTCTTGCCACAGATTTGTCAGCGTGCTTCCATCTATCACATTATTTGCACTACAGATGCTTGATTTAGTTCAAGAATGGAAGCAGGAAATAGCAGAGTGTACACCTGATCATTCTCGAACCCTCACACACCGAAATCCATTGGGGATCATGACGACCACTAAATAACACCTCTGCGAACAATACAAACTGGTACCTCAGCATTGAGGTAAGATGTAACGTCGTTGTGGTAGGGATAAGGCGCTCCATCCTGTTGAAAAATGTAAGATCTTAGCATTTTTTCAAGGTTTGGCATAAGGAAATTCTTTAGCATGTATAGATAAATACTTCCTGTAACAATTCTTTTCAACCAGTTCATGTGAATTATACTCGTTAAAAAAATTTCAAAATTTGGTGGAGTGGAGTGTGCTTATCCCTCATCATTGGTATGCGGGTAATAGACTCGGTCTGGCCCTAGCCCTCAAGTGTGACAGTTGCTCTCAGACTACATCCTCTCGTCTTGCTAGTGGTCACATCAAGTGCCTCTCACTCTCAGCGAACAAAAAGATCTTCATTTGTGCAAGATGTCAAGATCACCAGGCTTTCCCCGATAACATAATGCATTGCATGGATCTCACAAGCAAAGATATATCTACACTGATCCCCTTCTTGTGCTGGAATTTTGGAGAGTCAACGATTTAGTTGACCTTGTTTGACTTGTGAAACCACCCCCTAGGGTGACCGTTTCTTTGATTATACGCGTGAGCTAGAGGTGTAGGGTTTACAAAAGGAACAGACATTTTTAAATTCTTAATATGACTTTATTAAGAATGAAACTTAAACCTCTAACAATTTAGATAATATTATTTATGAGAGAATCTACTATGAACAAACACACAATAATAGTTATACCGAATCGCGTAACTTGGACCACTATCAATATCTAACCCGCCTGATCTCACTTCTAATAATATTACAAGTCCTAATATCAAATAGTCAATCCTACCTTAATTTGATCGTAGCTTCAATACTATGAAGAAGCGTCTGGGCTCGCGTGCAATGGTATGCACCTTGACCTAATGGCTTAATCTTCAAAGTAACTTCTACTGGCTGTCAACTCACGCTTGTATCAATCTCTCACGTAACAATATCCAATTGCCATACGACTTACTTAAACTTTTGTTATTTAAAAGCTATTTCATTTGCATTTCAGCTTCACGTTTCGCTTCTTGGGTTTTGGTTGGAAAAGAGTTGCCATTAATCTTGGCCCCCAAAGAACCCAGATGACATGTTAAAGAAAGGACGCGTAAACCCGTCATAGACTTCGTCAGACCCTGTGGGATTAGAAGCAACAACAACAACACAATCTTTTCAGCGAAGAAAAAATAGACCGAAAACATTCGAGAAACTCGCTACACAAAACAAGTTTACTTCGGGAAAATCTTTTTCATGTTCTTGGAGGGCATGAGGATTTTCCGATCCACAAACTCTTACATTATGGCAACTAATGCCCTCTATAAATAAACTTAGGATATATTCCTACTAGTATGCTATAAACGGGTTGATTTCCTTTAATATTGCTGAAGTTTTTAGCTTACGAAATTGCCCAACTAATTTGTAGACACCCTGTACAATAAACGAATTGTTTGTGGTAAGACAAAACATAAAAAGATAACGTACGTAATCATATGACAATTTCCAGAAAAATAAAGCAAATTAATTAATCGATAAAAATAAAATTTAAAAAAAATTAAATTAAAAAGACTATAGCAGCATTTCTCAAACTGTGGGGCACGAGCATATTGAAAAGTCGAAAACAAAAGATTGTTTAAAAAATTATTAACTTATTGAAAGTAAACAAACAAAATACATTTTGATACATTTCATAATATATATAAAAAACAAAATACACATTTACACTAATATATTACACTTATAGACGTATCAATGCTTCAAAATGTATTTGATAATTAATTTAACAATCCTAAGTTAAGAACAAGTTTAATAATTACCAGTGATCCATCCCATGGGATTGTCATATATAAAATTATATAAAAAATTAGCACTTATATTGATAATTTGTACGGTTTATAATTAATCCCTTAACTATCGATTAAAAGTTACGCGATTCACTTCTCAATGCCAACGGTTTTCTACGTAGGCGTGGGCTGGGGGGAGAGGAATAAAGAAGCTACTAATATGAAATAAGTATATCCTTCGCAAACATTGTTAAAGTCCTTTTATTGCATTCCAAATCCTTCGGAATAATTTTATGGATAGCTGTACACAGAAAAGGACGGGAAGACGTATATATACGTACGGAGGTATTAACGCTATGGCTGAGCGAGATGTTTATGTACGCCGGTGGCACTTAAGAGGTTAAAGTCGTATAGTAGTTTTAGCGTAAAAGTATAGTATTATTGAATTCCTTAGATTGTTATTGTATGAGGGGGCTAGATGAAAATTATGAATGATTATTGGGTCACGAATATTGTAACTTTGAGAAGCACTGGACTATAGTGATACAATGCTATGCACTCTTTTTATGTTTAACCGTGGAAGCGTTATTATTGGTTAAATTTATTCTTTAGATATTAAAAAGAAGTACTTCGTTAAGTTGTTCTATTTATGAATGCTGGTATAGTTTATTTACCTAAAATTTAAGAACTTTTCGAAGCATGAAAGAAAGTGTGTAGGACATTGTAAGCAATGTACTTTGCTGCAACACATTAATAAAATTGTGCATTAATTTACAAAATAAGAATCTGAATGTGAAGCATATTTTATAATCGAAGAAATAGAATGATTCATTCATAAAGTGGTATAGTAAGAGAGAGAAAAAAACAGTTTATACTTTACAGTAAAGACAAAATGCATTACAAAGGTTAAGGAATCTTTCGATTTGAAAAAAAGGGAGCAGAGTTTAGGTGGTATTCCTGAAAGTAGTGAAGTTTTTATATCTACAGAAAAAGATGTAATAGTTTAGAACCTATAAACCCATTTATCCCCTTCATGTTTTATTGTAAAATATTTTCATCTTTATGTGAAAGCATTCTAATAATTATTTTTTACTGTTATGATTATCTATGTATTTATGTATACACAGGTATTCAAAATTAAAAGATTTTTACATATTTTGACGAAATTAATGAAAAATATTACACGAAATGTAGAGCTACTGTTTCGAAACAAAGATGTAAGTCTTGTACGTCGAATACGTTAGCGTGTAAGCGTGTAGGAGTGAAGCTAGTCGAGGAACACGAATTATAAGCGAGCGTGCCAAAAGCCTCATTTCGTTCGCGAGCACGCCTCGCTGAATGTCTAGGTTTTTTTTGCAACAATCAGTTAAATTAAAACTCATTCTGTAAAAATGAATAATCACCAACGTTTAGAAGTGGTGACTGAATTTCAAAGGTGACTGTTTACAGAATATTTCACGAGAGATAGCTATTTGCAAGACCTGTTGTTTGCTTCCCCCTCAGTTCTGCGAACAGGATAGTCCATTTAAAGTGGTACAGAAATCATAGAGATTGAAGCAAGGATAAAGGGGTGACCATTCTGTATGCTGATAAGACCCAGTTCAGCCTAACCAGTGATTCTTGGTGTACTTTCATAAGTGTAGAACCAGGGACCTACTACTTGCCCTGTAATGTCCAAGAAATCAACCATTACGACAGCGAAAGCTTGATGGTATGGGCAAGCATCACGTTCAACGGCTTCCCACACCTCCATATCTTTGAAACAGGTACTGTGACGGCTGTGAAGTATAGGGTTGAGGTCTTGGAGCTCTATGTTTGCCTTTTCACGGGTGCCATTGACAATGATTTCATTTTAATGGATGACAACGTAAGGTCCCATGGAATCGGTAACGAATTTATTTCTGAAATGTGAGGATGTTCGCTGGATGGATTGGTTAGCCAGATCTTCAAACCTCAACCCTGTAGATCATATCTTGGACACTCCAGGGAGGGCAACTGCAACCCTCAACCTCTCTCCAAGAACCATACAAGACCTGAAAACAGCGTTGCCGAATGAGAGGAATATATTGCTTGATAAACTCCCTTATTTCTAGTGTAAAATCACGTTGCAAGGCCTGTATATCTGTACGAGGGAACACAGTTCCGATTAATCTATTTTTTTATTATATTCTGCAACCAATGTTTCATACCTTTCTATTTCGATGAGTGTTACGCACGATCCTGTATATGTATTATGGGAATGGAGGTTTCAAAGGTGTTACAGGAAAAAAATCCAGTTTTTAACTATTAGGCCTCGAGACTTGAAATTGGTTAGCAGGGTTCTTTTGTTGAATCCGCTAAGAACGAGTTTTTTGGTTAATTGACTCCAATTGGAGTTGCAAGGGAGAGGAAATTATGGTAACGCCACTTAATATTAAATTTTGAGTATTATTAATTTCCTAAGGTTCCCAAAACACTCCCCCCCCCCCCCGGCCCCCCGCAATATTAATCTAATCAACTTTTCAACTTTTACTTCAGAAATGTATTGATGCCTGAGCTTAGAGCAAATTTTAAAATTTAAGGAAAATTTATTTACAATTAAAGTTAGATTTTGTGAAATTCATCAAACGAGCACATTGCATTTGTTTAAATTTTTACACTATGCATCAAAATGCATTATTGATTTGAAATTTGATAAATTATAGTAAAATCATTTTTGAATTATTAGATAATCATACGAAACAGAAGAAAAAAAATTTTTAAAAAATCATAATGTCCATTTCGATACGAAATTCATTAAACTACCTCTTTATTCGGAAGTAAAACGCTTATAGTTTTTTTTTTAAAAAAAATTCCAAACTCTAATGGGGATATTGTTTTTGAAAGAATAAAAAATAAGCACCAAATCATAATGAGGATAGATCATTGAGTACATTCTAAAAGAAGCTGCTTTTGCAAATGGAATAATAACGTAATCGCTCCCCTCATCAGTTTTCATGAAAGAGCAATTTCCATCCCAGAAAAGAATCTATGAAAAACTTCCAAAGAAACATCACAACAAATTTGTCATAAAAATTTGACATTTCCGTGCTGCTAAGATAGGAAGAGGGAGAAAAAAAAATTCTTCATGGGGAACAATTTATAAAATTTCCCTCTCTTAATGAAATCTAAGACTTTTTTCCCTCTATTTACTGGACAGAGATGAATGAAATAAGGGACGTTTTATATCTCTTGCAAAACTGCACTCCCCCCTCCCCTGCCTAGACTTTGAATTTTGAAGCAACTTAAAAAAATTACCTCGTATTAAAATTCATAGAGTCAGAGCGACGTTTAAAAAAGGGAAGATAATCTTTTTTTTTAGTTCTCTTTATTTGACGTGCTTGTATATCGGTAAGCGCGGAACATTAAATACGAATTCACTCTATTAGCTTGTGTCACTTCCAGGCTTTCTAAGAAAAAAGGTGATTCGGATATTTACATCTTTAAAGGGGTGGTTTACAAATTGATAGCCTAATGCTTAATTATTTTCCGTAGTTTGAACAAATAAAAATTAAAGGATTGTGGTATTAAAGATATTCGTACACACGAGTTAAAATTTTGTTCAATATGAAAACCAGTAATTTTTGAAAATGTTCCTATTGTGATCACGATCTTAAATTTATTTTATATATTTGTCATGTTTTAAAGTCTCTCTGTCTCTCTAAGGGGGTTGATTATATACATCCCAAAAACCTTGTGTCTCTAAATAATAGTCTTAGTTGTGAGGAGTTGAGTAGTTTTCAGATTCGCTAGAATTTATACCATAAAATTACTTCAAATATATAGCACAATAGGTATTTTTCTTTAATTTGGGGGTTTAGAGAGGTTTTAATTTTTTTACAACTTATAGCCAAAATTATTAAAAAATATTAGATAATTTCGTAAAACAGAATAACAAATATAACTCCCTGAGACTATTCGATACATTTGCTTTGCATAGTATTTTTTCTAAATGTAAGTCTTTCATATCAGAAACATTTATTGGTATTTTACAAATTTTACATTATTTCCTAACATTAGAATACACACACACACACACACAAAATTGTTATAAAAAATGTTATTTATGACAATCCAATCTCTCTCTACTTCATTGCACTGGTGTCACGAGTACGAGCTCCAGCGCCGCTGAAGACACTCACCGTGTAGAGGAGCTGATGCACTTAAAATCTGTCGTGACTCAAATTCCTCACGCGGGAATTGTGTGAAAGTTAGGAGAATTGTGCCAGCTCAGGTGTCGTCCTCATCACTTGACCGTGGCTTAGAATTACAAGGTCCAGTGTCAGTACTCCTAATGTGGTTTTATAGTGCAATCTTAATTAGTACTCGTTCACTTACTCATATAATTGAGGAAAAGGTTTTGGGTATACCTCATTTATCTATTGATTTGTCATTAAATCCTTTGGAGAGTTTTACTTTGTATGTTTCTTTCAGGAAACGTTAGTGTATCCTCGTCAAATTTTTCTCGTACACTGGTTTAGAATGTAGTATATGAAAGGCTGATACTAAAACTTATATCATGTTAATATGATCAAAAAACACCTTAGAACAGCTCTTATATTTTCTTAGCCAGGGAGGATGAATTTTTTCTATTGCTAAAAATCTACTACTATGTAATAATTAGTGATATTTAGCTGTAACTTTTGGATATAGCATTAAAAATACCTTCGAAATTTTGTGAAACTTGTATTACTGAAAATAGCTGCTGTATTCCAACCGTATATATTCCTATCTTTTATCTACTATTTGAGTTATAATAGTATTCTTTTCAGCTTAGGAAGGAATTATTTCGCTGTATCTTCAAAAGATAATAAAAAACCTTTGAGTATCAGAATTGAAATAAATCTTTAGAATCAATGGATAATCAAGACAAAAATAGACCTTTAGAAACTTTATGAAGTTAATATTATAAAAGTATAATTATTCAAAAGTGTGTGGGAGTAAAATAATAATACTAAAATACGAATATAGACATAAAGGAATGTACCAATAAAGCGAAATTTATTCGTGAAGGAGTGCGTAAATCAGATTTATAGTGAAACCTTTCAACCCATTTAGAATATGAAATTTTTATAATTATTTTACTTATTAAAATATTCTAATTCTTATTCATGTTTCACAATTCTTTATTTGACCGAAGATTAAAGAGAATTTTTAATTTACTAAAACTTCTAAAAATGCGTGACTGTACTTCCGAATTATAAATAATTTATAATTTTAATTAATATTCAACGCATTCACTCACTTCTAATTTTTAAAGCAATTTTCTGATATACATATAAATTTTCAAATTCAAAGCTTTTGTTATAATTATATGAAGCCTTCACATTTTCTTGTATAGAAATGATAAAACCATCGATTTTTCAGTATGCATTATTTTACTGATTGCATTTTATTACAATTTACTTAAGTCAACGCTGTAATTGAAAATCAAGTAAACATTCACAATAATATTTTTTTTCAATATTTCAAGAAAATAAATTGTTTAATTAAATAATTTCAATTTTTTTTATTCAACGAATCCATTATTCTGTAAACATTGCTGCAACAAGAGGCAGATTGCACAATGATAAAACACACACAAATAACTTTTGATAAATTTATATTTTTCATGAACTAAAGAAAAATTTATCATTCAAATATTACAGCTAACGATATTTACATATTCAAACAAATCTAATATTATGCTTAAATAATTATTATTATCAAACGATTTATAAAAGAATTTAAAATTAATCCACCAAGAGATATTTTGGCACAAGCAATAAGAATTTAAAAATAGCTTTTACAGACAGAAATATAACATGCAAGTCACAGAATATTAATATATTCTTTTTTTAAACAAAAAAAATCATGTGATGTCTTTAGTTGCTAAAACCCAATAATTAATTAAAAACAATTTAAAAAATGAACGAAATCAGACCATAAAGATCAAGATGCCCATTGGTTAAACATTGAATACCATCAAATCAACAGGGATATGTAAATTATCTGAGATTTCGAATTCCAGAACTCTAAATTCTGTATCGGATTAATTATCAACAAACTTCTGATTTAACTAAAACTGATTTAACTAGCAATGATCTCTGTGACAAGTTTCATAATTCTGAAATCACAGATTGATTTGAACAAACCTCTTCTAATGGTTTTCAAAATAGCTTTTAATTCTAAAATTGTAGACTTATATGGTTCGATTTGTTTGTCTACTCTTCATATGAGGTGATAATTTAAATTTTTATGTATTGTGGGCTTTTAATTATGCATTTGTCTCAAATGTAATAATTTATAAGTGTTATTTTCAAATCAAGTTAAAAATTAGGATTAATTAATTGTTATAAATGAAGAATACTTTTGGACACGCCATACTGTTAGTCAATATGACTCATATAAATGTATTACATAATGATACCTGATTTATGTTTTGGTTATTTTTGAAATAAAGAAAATTTATGCTACTTTTAGTATAAAATAAATCGCTTAGAGTATTTTTAGTATAAGGAATTTCAACTATTTGTAACCTTTTTTACTGCATACAGTGACATTGAAAAGTGTTCGTACACTTGCAATTTTCTATAAAATTTAATGTTTTTAACTAATAAAAACAAATATATCGGGATTGTCATTTTTTCCCCAATATCTGCAACTCATTCTTACTGGAAAAACATGATCAATCTTTAAAACATAGTATAACTTTTACTTAAAAAATAATAATAATTATTAGAAAAAAAAAACTACTGAAAAATTACCCCATAAAAGCCTTTGTAAACTCAAAAAAAGAAAGAAAAGAAAAAATTCTCAACATAGGTTTCACTATTGTATTTTTTGCTTAATGGAATTATTTGTATGATATCTCTTAGAGACTGCAAAATTTTTTAAAAGTCTTGGTCAGGTGGTCAGTCTGACGCTAAGTGGTCAGTCCCGAGGATTCGGAACCGTGATTTTGCAAAAGCGTGTAAATGGATAATATTTATGATATTTAGTGTCACTTAGATTAGAATACATGTATAAAAAATTGTTTTAAGGACATTATGACAAAAAAAATTATTTAAATACAATATTTTGGCAAAAAATTAACTTAGAATAACCTTTTTTCCAAATGTTCTCCTTTAATAAAAAGTGCTTCTAATGTATAAATATTTTGCCTGTATTCCGCTCAGACCTCTGTACAGAGACTCAACTAGAATTTTTGAAATGCATAACTTGGAAGTCGGTTTATCCATGTTTTACTAAAACAGAAGGGAGAAATTTTAAGAAAATACGCCGATAATTATTTCAAATGGTTGTAACTCTGAAAGTAATCTGAATTTTTCAAAAATCATAGTTGAGCCTCTGTACAGAGGTCTGAGCTATATACAGGCAAAATATTAATACAATAGAAGCATTGTTTACAAAAGGAGAACATTTGAAAAAAAGGTTATTCTAAGTTAATTTTTTGCCAAAATATTGTATTTAAATTTTTTTTGTCGTAATGTCCTTAAAACAATTTTATACATGTATTCTAATCTAAGTGACACTAAATATCATGAAAATTATACATTTATGTACTTTTTTAAAATCATGGTTCCGAACGTAGTCGGATACCTTAAAAACACAGTCTGAAAACATCATTCATATTTCCCACAACATCGTATTTGGTATCTTTTTTTAATGCATTGATTACTTTTCTGTATTTGCTTATCCAGAACATGTTACTTTTATAATTTTGTTAATATTTCCCTTGATGCTTTCGAGTATTTCAGTACTTAATATAATGTCAGAAATATATATCTGACACCATTCTGACTTGAAAATTTAAATTTTTCTTTTAAATCAAACAGAAGATAACTTAATGATTAGTTCTCTTGACAATCATAAACCTCTCTCCCCCAAGTCAGCGGTGTCTTCCTCGTCACTTGCTCATGGTTCAAATTACAAGGGTGGCCACCAAGAGCCATCTTGTTGCTTTAGCATGCAACGCAAACACTCACATTCTCAATTCCAAGGCAGTATCGTCTCGATTGGTCAGATGTAATGCCTCCCATTTGTTCTGTTTAAATTTCGCAAGCAATGCTAAAGAAAAATAGTGCCTTATTTTAAACTGAGTTATTTTTTAAATTTATTCTCAAAATGCATCACTTTATATTGATTTAAAGCTTCATATTTCCTTCTTTCTTTAAATTTCATACTTCACTTTTAAAACCATTTTGGAAGCGTTTAGTTTTTTGTAGTTTTATAAGCCTGTTCATGCTGAAGAGAAAAGCCCAGGAGAATTATCAAATCTAATAAAATAATCCACGAATGACAAATAAAACTATTCTTATGGGATAATTTTTTAAAAAAATCAGAAATATTCATTTATGAAAAAGAAATGGTTTACGGGTGTCCTTAGGAAAAGAGTTCCATTACTTAAAAATACTTTCCAACTGATTTGGGAATCGAGAAGACGGAGAGAGACATGTGCTATTGGAAATTAATAATTATAATTGAGTAAATTTAATAATTAGAGCTTTTTGTATTCATGACGCAACATTTAAAGTAAAAAAAAATCAGTATAGCTCATTTACAAAACTCAAGCAAAATATTTCAATTTAAGCTATTTTAAGCAATGTGAATCAATCAAGGATATATGGATACATTTAAGGCAGTGATTCTCAAATTACCTATACTTGCGACCCAATTTTCAATAATAATTTTCATTGCGCCCTCCTCCATACAATAACATTGTATTGAATTCAATAATAATATACTTTGACGTAAAGCTACAGTGCGACTTTAATTATTAACCGTACAAATTATTAAAATTTGTATATAATTTTATGACATACCCATAGGGTCATTTGTAATTGTTAAACTTGTTTTTAACTTAGTACTGTTAAATTAATTATGAAACACTTTGTGCAGTACTCATACATTTATAAATGTATTATATCAGTGTAAAAGTGTATCGTATTTTTTATTATGTCAGAATGTATTTTCTTTTGCTTCCTTTTAGTAAATTAGTATTTCTTTTTGAATAATCATTTGTTTGCGACTTTTCGATATACTCGCCCCTCCCCCTTGTGGGGCTATCACGCCCCCCTCCCCCAAGTTAGAGGATGCACCAAAGTATGAGAAACATTGATTTAAGGACTTTTTAGGATTCTATATGAATAATCTCGATAAATGTGAATCACAAACCTTAGAATTTACATAGACAAAGCTATTGCATCCACTATGTCTCAACAGCTTACATTACCATTCCATCTCACCCACACAACAAAGCACACACGAAATGATAGTCGATTTTTACATTTTCTAACCACATCATTACTTGACATCATCGATACACTCCGAATCTTGGAAAACAGCAGAGACAGGTGTGTGCACGAATGTCACGAATCACCCCGAAGTAAATAACGAGAAATAGGAAACCGTTCCTCGACAATGTTTGCGTGCCTATTTGCCCTGCATTAAGAGAGGGGAAACATAAAGGGTGCCCCATAAAATGTGACAGCCACCATCTTGATGCATTCCGAAGCAAGGCCCTTGAGATGTATTGGATTAGATTCGAGCGTGCTGCAACCTATGATGTATGATGCGGTTCAATCCGTATCGCTTAAATATTCCCACGACCACTGGAACAGTGTGTATCGTGCAAGGAGGGCTGTTTGTCTATCGGTTTCGGCGGTGGAATTGGGATGTTTATATGGATTAATTTACAGTGGTCGTCGTCCTCATTAGGCGCCGAGCCTCATGGTTCACAAGGTAGGAGTGTATCTGTTTCGGGGTGTACATTTGTGGAAGAATTTTGGAAGATTATTCAATTTGGCGGTATGGATTTTCCACTATGTACTCGTAGAACAGAATGGGCTTCATTTGACTCTATTGCTTTCTGAATTAGTTCACAATTAATGTAAGATAATCTTATTTTATATTATAAGAAATGTTCATCAAGTTTGTAATAAATGCAATGTCGCGTTTATTGGTGTGTGGGGGTTAGAAGAAAGATCAGCCATAATCAATACAATTCTAATTTATTGTTCTTTCACTTAAATTAACAAGCCAGGGTAGGAAACGCACACTTCTGTTGAGTGTATAGGAGCAATTACACTGCAAAAAGGATACTTAATATTTAATTACAATTGATTTAACTTACTCTAGGAACACTATGGATGTTTAAGGTCTAAATTACTGTAATTCCGTTCTTAGTTGTTCGACCTTCGGTCGTTATTATTAAATTTTATCTTATTGACTAAATCGTCAATTAGCAATCTTTAATCTTTCAGCAGTTACTCATCGACTAAATCTCAACTACTTTCCACTAACTACTAACCATTAAATATTAACTCGCGTACCTAAAAGTCAATGCTTAAATATAACTCTACATTTGCATAAATCGAGTCTTCTTCTTCGGGAGAAAGTTTTCAATAGAACAACATTTAAGAAATAAATTTATCCCAAGAAGTTTAGTGTTAGGCTCGCGGATAGACCCGTTTTAGTTTTCTTAAATTAAACCCTCAGTAAAGTAATTAAACGTTATACGCGCGCACGCAACTTAACTTATAATTTTGGAACATGGTCAAATTATGAGAGCTATATCTGAACTAAACAATATTTGTCGATCTCCAAATATTAAAGCGAGGAGTTCGGGATCAAGTACAATTTAATATAACTCTTATTACCACTTTTGAAAGAATTATGACTCCAGAATGTCAGAGGATTTAGATGTGCTAAAGTTGATAAGTTAGTGGGAAGTAAATATACGAATATTACGATGCTTCCACTGTATTTATTCGAAGAAAAAGTAGCTTTTTATGTACCTTTGTCTTGAAAAATTAGTGTTAATAAAAATAATTTTAAATTTCATGTGATTCACAGTTCTTGAATAAAAATGTACACAATAGGTAATTTTGCTATTTTTTGTTCTGATTCTGTACATTTTCCAAAGGTGCAAAGAGCTTAGAAAATGAGATACCAGCTGATGTGTAGTACTCGTCACTGGTTCTTAGTTAACTGTTGATCCACTGCCAATATCCATGGTGATGATTTTAAATGAATCCCACCATCTTTACTTTAACTAATATATAAGAAATGCTTAGTTGCATATACCATTACGTTTCATTGATTTACAAGTTTTCTACATTTTGAGCAACCCCCAAAGTACCCTTCCCCCATTGGATTTTCTATATTAGTTTAATCCCACGGTGGGCATTACGTCGATCGCGATCGACCGGTGGACCACCGAGACAATTTGGGGTGACCGCTTGAAGATTAGAGCAGTTAGTAATTATATACGGAAATATATTCAAGATTGGCTGACAGTACGCAGATTAACTCTTCTACTGACTATAATTACGAGAACTAACTTAAAATGAAAATGTTCTATTTTTTAATGTATTTTGAATTGTGTGATTATAAATGCATCATTAGATATTATATTTGTGGCTATTATTATTATGTTAGTCTGTATATTTTGCGTTTTGCTTTAAACGTGGTTAAAAAAAATGAGTTTATTTTATTTACGTAACTGAGTACGTATTCTATACTCATTATTAAGTTACAATAAATATTGTTGACCTTTTCCTTACCCCACCACACTTACGACACTGGGAAGTGGGTTCACTAGTGAATTTTTAAAGAGGGCACGTTGCGGTGGTCTAGGGTCGAATGTCTACCATTTTTATATCTTAATCTAATACGCAGGCAAACATATTTATTTCATTTTGTAGATTGTCGGGAACGACGAACAATAAGAAATTAATTATTCAATAAATAATTAGCTTTAACTAATAAAAAATTATTAATAACAAACACAATTAATTAAATTTTACTTACTATGTACGAATATAACTTGTGTACGAATATAAACTCAGTGGCGTAACAGCCCATGAGGGCCTGCACCTACTGTGCCCATCTCAGTATACGTGGCCATTGGGCACTGAGGTGCATGAGTAGATGTCCCAATCATGTGGTCGGTCTGAAGAGAATATAGTAATATAATCGATCGGGGGAAAAAATTATGGGCTACGGAAGGGATCCGGACCCGTGGAGATCCCCCCCCCCTTTGTGTGTGCCACTGATACTGGGTGGACCGCAACACCTTGAACAAATTAGGAGTAGCCCGTATCCCGGAAAAGTCTGCCCACCCCTGGTTTAATCCATGTGTAGAATATGTATTATGTACACATGTTAGGTGATGCAACACAAATATAAGTCAATGTAGTTTGAAAAATAATCAGAAAGAAAATTTTTATTTTTATGTGTTTATATATATATATATATATATATATATATATCTGTAACTATATATATATTTTCCCTATATATTCTAAAATGACACAAACACAAAAAAATAAAAAAACAAAACAAAACAAAACAACATTAGTATGGTTTAAGATAAATTTATACAAAACACAATTGAGGAATATACTATAGAAATATCCAAAGGAAGAATGGAAGAATACATATTGTATTAGTATTGTGTGAGACAGAAATAGAAAGTACGATAGAAAAGCAGACTATAGATAGTCTGAAATTTATGATTGATCATTTGATCCTTTATTAATGACCGCCTTCGAAGTAGTAACAAGATAGCTATTAGAGACAGTCATCGCAATGTCAAGCAATGGGGATGATACCTGAGCAGGCACCACATTAGCTAAATTTCTACATCACGTCAACGACAGGACACGAAGCCTCGATGGATTTAACATGCATCAGTTCATCTTCATTGTTTCTACGAGTCTTAAGTGGATCAGTACTTGGATCCCCAGCCCCCTTGACAAAAACATTGCTAGTAAATCGGCCTATGCTCACTCAGAAATGCATAAATAATAGAGTTTTTTTGTCTGCAATGATAAATAATATCCTTCCTGTTTTCAATATTTTCCACGAAAGCTAATATGAACGTCAGTGTTAATAATATTATATTATACAGGTGGTTATCGAAATAACGGAAACACCTGTGAATAAAAGAGACATTTTTGAATAGGCTACGTAAGCATCCAAATACAATAATAACTCTCCCTACCAGTTTTTTTATAAATAGAAATTATATAATCTGGTAGCATTGGTAGCTTTATTAAAGTTCTGTAAATCTTGCATTTTTTTTTCAAAATTATAAGATGTCGGATTTCTCAGATTTTTATA
>BMAV01007872.1:164652-181464 GCA_019973955.1 Trichonephila inaurata madagascariensis
AAAAGAAACAAGAACTGATTTTTTTATATAGGCTCTCCACCACAGCAATCGAATTCTTAAGTTGAGTAAATACTTCTTTCGAATAAGGAAATTTAGATCCATTTTTTATTTCAATTTTATACTACATTGATTTAAGTAAGACAACACAAAACCTTTCAGTCAACTGATGTTTTAGTGGAAGCATGAAATATTTCACAACTGAAAAACAAAATGATACGCTTAATAATTCCAAAATTGAAATTTATTTAACTCTTTCTAAGGTCATGGTAAGTATATTTACCTCTAATTGTATTAATTTTTAAATGTCCATAGTAAGTTATTTTATTGTATTTCATTTGTGTTTTCATACATTAATAACTTCAGAAAATTCAGAAAATTTTAAACTCTTGCACTCTTTGTTACCAACTCCCTCCCCAAACAGTAACAAGATTAAAAACTTATTCATTGATTTCATGAAAAATAATATTTTAATTTGCCATCTATGAATAAAAATAAGCTTTATATAACATACAATTTTTCCCGGTTGGTATAGTATTAACAAAATATATTTTATAAATATAAAACGATCAAGTAACAAAAAATAGTTTTTAAGTCAATTCCTACTTAGATCAACAACGAAAATTTTTATTTTAACTACTTTTTATTAAATAGTTACAATTAATATAAATATGTATATACATAGGACAGAATCACAACATTAAGTGGTAATTAGTTTTTTTTAATTATCATTAAAGTATCGTATTGTCCTTTCAATTTCAGTCCAACTGAATGCCTTAACACGTGAGAAAAAAACCTTTTCAAGTTTTGACACAAGTCGCCAAAATGGTCGCTAAGTCGCCAACGTGGCTGTATTTGTAATTCTTTAATTAATTAGTTTTAATCAATTCATTTTTATTAATTGTAATTAAATTATTGTAGTGTCATCCAAAATGATCCGGTATATAAAATTTCAGCTCAATTCAGTGCTTTAAAATGTATTTTATTAACGATTGAAAATTCCACCAAGATAAATAAATAAATATACAAATATATAAATAAATAAATATATAGACAGTGCGAGCTAACAGTAGGAATTGAATGAAAAAGAAATAAAAAGCATCAATTTCCTACTTTTTAATAGGCCCCAGTGGGAAATGGTAAATATACTTACTACCAAAAAGATGGTGTTAAAAATCAAATTAATTTTAACTAATAAGTTAAATGAGAGTTTCTCTTCTTAAATCAATCTCAGTTCCACAAATATTTTAATATACCTTTACTAAAGATAAATGGCCCGTTAAAGGGTTAAATTAATAGCTAAAACAGTTATTCGACATTCAGTTTTATTATGTCAAAATATTTAAATATTAAATCAAAATTATCAATCGAATACAAAAATGGATTTTTTCCAAACTGTTCCTCTTGTTATTTTTTATTTGAAATAAATTTAATTTTAACAAAACCGCCTTTACAACTAATATTTTTGAATGAAATGCTTTAAATCCAAGTATTCATAGTTTATTACACACATTGCTATTGTATAATTGAAATACTGATTCAAATCATTAATCAAAAAGAAAAAAAAAAGTCGACAAATAATTAAAAAAACAAAACAAATAAATTACCATATTGAAAACATGTTGTATATTTCACATCAAATAACCTGATGGCTTCAATCGCAAAACATTTTTAGAATTTTATGCCGAAATCACTCCGTACTCGCGTTTCTCAAAAGATTCGAAACCCGAGAACCTTATTCTTTGGGATACTTTTCGTCACTCCACTTACAGCAACACATGTTCCGTTTCTCATACTTATTCTTCTCTGAAATACCTTCTATTTTTTTCCCCTTCTTTTCCCCTTTCGGTATTTTCCAGCAGAAAGTTCTAGAAGGACAGCAGCGGCACATTCTTCCTTCCAAGCACTTGGCGTAATTGCTGGTCCTTTATTGATGAACCGAAACTTTGCCCTCTTCACTTCACTCACCTGAATGGAGCAGTTTTTCGTAAAAATGGGATTTCTTGTTCTTCTTCCTTTTTCCTTCGAAAGGGGCTCCGTGGAGTTATATAATTTTTGAGAAATTTTATGGCTGCATGGAGGAAAAGTGCGTTATTGGACGTCATCTTTTCCGTTGAGGACATCGCTTCAAATAAGGGCGAAATTCGTGGCCATTAGGGGAATTGATTACTTCTGTAGGGAGAAATGACTGATGGAATTGTTTTATGTCAAATGAATCTTTAATGAAGGGAATTTAGTTTCCATCCATACAAAAAAAGGGAAAAAAAAGTCGTGACTAGCTCATTTCTGATGATGATAGGGGCGAGACATGGAAGTTTTAGACAATGATGAATAAAAATAGAACAAAGAAAAGAAAATCATTATCTGCTTTTGTACTTAAATGGACTGTTCTACTTTAGATAATTTAATTAAGGGTACTTTATTCTAAGAAATTTCTAGATTTTATCTACTTGTTCATCACAAAAAAAAGAACAACAAAATATCTTTTTCTTAAAAAAAGGTAACAATATGAGTTCTTTTGAATACTTATTAGACGTAATATTTAAATTTTTTTTTAGTGGTTATAAATGCTTTTCTTTGAATGTGCTATCAGATTGGATGAAAAAGGGATTTTAATTCAATTAAACAGCAAGAAATTCGATGGCTATTTTGTAACATTTTATAGATAATTTTTTTTTTTTTTTTTTACGTGTCTATAAGTTGATTGACATTTTCTGGTTTTTATTATTGAAAAAGGGGGGAGTTCACTTATATGTTAAAATGTATTATTTATTTTTATAAGATAAAACTAATTAAATGAAAAGATTAAAATAATGTAAAGTTGATGACAAAGTATTTGTATATTCATAATTATTAGACAAGTATTATCGGAAAAGAAAGAAAGAAAGCCTCTGGGGAAATTTTATTAAAATTTTCCTTTAGAAGTATACCTAGGGAAAGTAATATAATTTTTTTTAATCATAAATAATTGAAGTACAAGACAGTGAAACGCAAAACAAAAAATGTAACTTAAAATCATTTTTATTTTATGAGATTAATGTTTTTTTTAATAAAATTTTGTTCTCTAAGATTACAATGCAGTAAAAATATTTTTTTTTCTGTTAACAAAATATAAATATAAAAGGAAAATAATAGTTATAAACATCTTTACTCATTCTTTTTTAAGATATAAATAAAAGTGTATAGAAATAAAGAAAATACATTTTTTTAAAGGAAATAGATCACCTTTTTCTTTATCACATATTAAAATATTTAGTTTTAAATAACAAATTTCTTTGTAAAACGAGAAAAAAAAAAGATTTTAATGGAAAAAGTCTTGAACACTGATAATAATACAATCATCTATAGATTTAATGTTAAGTGAAAACTATGTATGGAAGGGAAATGATGATTGAAAAATGAGACAAGTATTAAATAATAGTAACTCATTACAATATCAAAGTTTAGGTAAAATATGTATGAAGAACAATTTAAGAAAAATTGTTTAAATAGTTCTTGGCAAAAAAAAGGATGTCTTTGATTTAGAAATCCAAATAATTTGGTCTTATTTTCAGTCATGTCTTGAATTCAAATAAAAAAACAGTTTGATTTTATATGACTTTTACTCTTCAATAGAAAAATGAATACTTTATATTTTTATAGCACATTTTTAAAAATGTTCATTAAAGGATGACGTAAGAAATGTTCTGTAACTACAAATCCCCACACATACACAAGCAATTTAATATGTGTATATTGCATTAATTGCTGAAACATTTACTGTAAATAACAATAAACAATGTTATTAGATCAAAATATCATGCACCACGACGAAAGATTTATAGAAAAACATCTCTCCAACAATTTCTTAAAACGGAATACACGTTGTTCTACAAAAAGAATTCTTCTGTAAAAAGTATAATTCTTGATTCTATTAAACAGTAATACCGAATATATTGCTGTACTATTAATTAATTATCGTAAATAACCGATAGGACCGATTTGGTGCATGAAAATATCTTGATTTCATTAAAGCCATTTCGAAAGTGTTATTTTTTTAAATACTTTTTATTTAGTAGTTAGAGGAATTTGAAATAAGAGTTAAGCAATCTTCATAAGTTTGATTTAAACTTCATAGGTTTCACATAATTCATATATCAATTTTTTTAGTTTTATTTGACTTAAAATATTTATTTTAATCAAGCGCAACAGATGAACCTTGTACAAGAAGATATGAAAATTGAGTAGTTAAAAAAATGAAGAACTGTGTAGAATTACAATTACTTAATGATTTCGAATAGAACTTCCAATGAGCTAAGTACATATGACGTCATAGTCATATGATAAACTAATCACGTGTTTTCTTTCAATCAGTTCATACATTTCGCTCTTGCCAATATTTTTTTCTACAGAATCATTCTTTTAAAAAGTACATATTTGTGAACGATAATAACACACAAAAGTAAAGAAAAGGCACTTGATTTAAAAGTTCACATATAAGGTAAGATTGTTTCCTTTTTAATTTTGAAAAACTTTTGAAAAACATTAATATTTGAAAGTATTCATACTATTATCAAATTAAAAATTTTATCTAAATTTCACTAGCAGAACAACAAATACAAGTCTTAAGTAATTTTTGAATTCAATGGAGAACACGTGAAAGCATTTATCATGAGACAATCAAGAATTTAGCTCATTAAACAATATGTAATGGAGTACTTTCTGAATTAAAAAAAAGGATTCATTGAGTGAGCATTAAGTAAAACATTCCAAATCAATACTTCTAGATACAAATTACCAACCAAAAGAATGCTACATTATGATATTTTTTTTTGTACATTCCAAAAAAAAACAAACATTCATATAAAATAATACCATAACCAATTACAGTGAAGTACGTTTAACGCGAAAACGCTTATCACGAAATACGGTTAACACGAAATAATACAACCGTCCCGGCAAACTACTATGCATTCTTATGCATTTTTTCTACTTAACACAAACGAAAGTCACTTAACAGAGAAAGCAGGGACGTAGCTACTGTCGCTTCAGCCGTATCAATGATACGGGGCCCCTGAGCTACAGGACCCCCAATATGTGTAACTACAGTCTCACTAACAGGGTTTTCATACCTACAAAAGGACCCGAAGGAATTTTGATACAGGGCTCACTCAGAACTAGCTACGCCAGTGATGAAAATATTTCACTTCTGGGAAGGAACAAAATACAGAAAACGCCAGCCACGGAGGTTTATCATCGGAAGAATTCGTTGCAGTAGATGATGTGAATATGTGTACAGCTATACAATTATGGCAGACAAAGATATTTTGGAGTTTGTTTACAGCTAAAAAGAATATCAATTATGCTGATTCCGACGACGAAAATGAGATGAATAATGCAACTCCTGTTCCCTCGTCATCCGAAATGAGGAACATCATAAAAAGTATAAGCAGTTATTTAAACGCACATTCCAAAGATGAAATGAATAACAAAATAGACGACATATCGAACAATTTATTGATAGTTTGTGATGCTAAAAAAGGCATGCCAAAAAATTTTTTGTTTCTTTTCTAAGCACTCAAAAAATGTTTTACTTTGCAAAGCCTTGAAGATTTTATATTAAATTTCATTGCTAATCTTTTTTTTTATTTAGTTTTATTAAATACATGCATATATACACATCTATGTAAATAAAATGTATTCTCATAAAATTAAAGTATCCGACTACTTTCGGAACCGTCATTTTGCAAAAGCGCATAAATGGATAATATTTATGATATTTAGTGTCACTTAGGTTAGAAAATGTATAAAAAATTGTTTTAAGAATAGTATTACAATAAAAAAAATTATTTAAGCACAATAATTTGACAAAAAAGGAACATAGAATGAACCATTCTCAAAATATTCCCCTTTTGTGAAAAATGCTTCTTTTATAATAATATTTTGCCTGAATATAGCTCAGACCTCTGTACAGAGGCTCAACTAGAATTTTGGAAATATATAACTTAGAAGTGGGTTTATCCATGTTTTACGACAACAGAGGGGAGAAATTTTAATAAAAAAACGCCGATAATTATTTCAATGGGTTGTAACTCTGACAATAATGTGAGTTTTTCAAAAATCATAGTTCAGCCTCTGTACAGAGGTCTGAGCTACATACAGGCAAAATATTTTTATAAGAGAAGCATTTGTCACAAAAGGAGAACAATTTGAAAAAACGTTATTCAAAATTATTTTTTTGCCGAAATATTATATTTAAATAATTTTTTTTGTCAAAATGTCCTTAAAACAATTTTATACATGTATTCTAATCTAAGTGACACTAAATATCATGAAAATTATCCATTTATGCACTTTTTTTAAAATCACGGTTCCGAGAACGTAGTCGGATACCTGAATTTCGTTGAATATGTGATTTTTTTTTCTTTTTGCAATATCCTATAGCACGAAATTCTTTTACCACTAAAAAATATTTCAGTCTTTTCAGTTTCGTGTTAAGCGATTTTCACTGTAAAATTCTACATAAAATTAACATTGACAGAAAAAAAACTCTACCTAATCAAAACCAAACGAAAAAAAGTAGAAACAACTTTAAAACTACGTACATCTTCGATCAATTTTCAATTCCTAACAAAAACGATATAATTCATTTTAATCAAATATTTTCCAAGTGCGGACTTTTAGCATTAACATCATAAATTAAAACTGTTAAAATAAAAATCTTTCTCTGGTACCACTATTGCTCCCTCTCATACCGCAGACGCATCAATCCTCAAAATTTGAATACATTTCCACCATTTCGCATGTAGCCCTATTTCAGCGATGATACCAAGACCGGTACCTACCAAATAGAAAATATTGATTTTCGTTTTCGAATTTCGGGGGAACCTCTTCCAAAACTTCATTAATTAGATGAACGGACTGGCCCAGAAATCTATAAATCTACCCGGGGACTGACATGGATTTTAAACGAATCTGGAGATTACGATGAGAAATTTGTGTTTTTTAATTGCTATTTAGTTCTATTGGCGTTCCGTTGAAAAGGTCATTAGCAACGCGTTACGGGGCTTTCAATAAATTTTCGCAAAATTTTATGGCCCGCATCCGTCGCGTCTCTTTAGCAGAATGGATAGTTTTAGGGTTATGAGATGATTAATTGTTTGATGTATCGATTATTTATCAGAGTTTTACAGAAAGTTTTAATATTGTATCTGAAGTTATGCACCGATATTAAAGTATTTTATCAATGGCAATAGCAGGAAGGGGGAAAAAACAGAATTTTACATTAGGTTTTGCTTAGAATTGTATGGATATCTGCAGAATTTAAAATGAATGTGAATAATTAATTTTATGGTCGTTTTTTAAATACATCTGATATGAAATTAAGTTGTTAAATACATTCATTTTTTCTCTATTCGGAATTTCTATGTAAATACTTGTTGTATGTTAACTCAACACATAATTTTAGGACTATTTATAAAGTTTTAGAGAACTTAATCCCCTTCTAGAAGATTATTTCATTCTTTTAAAAAGCACCTGTTCTTTGAATTTATAATACTTACGTATTACACCGTCGACCAATGGGCTAAATTCATGTGACGTCATAGTTACATGATAATTACAGTAACATGTAACCAGCCAATAAATTCCTATGTTGCCAACTTTTGCTTTGTACAGAAACTTTCTTTTTAAAAAGTACATATTTGTCATCAATAATAATGTGCATGCGTAGGTAAGCAAAATATATTTAAGTTGTATGTGTAAGATTTTTTTTTTTTTGATTTTGGAAAACTTTTTGAAGTATCAATACAAGAACATCTCTACCAAATTATCATATTTGTTATTTTTTCTAAATTTTACAAGTAGAGCAATAAATGCAAGATTAATGAAGAACAATTGATTGCATTTATCATGTTACCGTCATAATTTAGTCCATTTCGCCCAATCAAAAGATGTCATTAAGTGCTGCCATTTCAAAAAATAGCGGCCCGATTTTATTCCACAGATATATTTTATTCTTATAATCTCTTAAATAAACAACATAGGCACCAGATGAATAATAATACGTCGAAAATATGCAAAAATTAAATACATTTTAAGTTCAAACGGCGTTGTGATTACACATTGCAGCTCTTTTCATCGACTGAAGTAAAATATTTAGAATAATTACAAAAGATAACAAACTAAGCAAGATAATTTTAACAACAGACGATTATTTTTCAGCAAATGAATTGAATAATGAGATAAATTAGAGTTCCATGAATTATCGAATTAATGCAGACGATAATAATATGGAAGATAATTTTTAATCTAAGCATTATCTATAACTACTGTATAATTTAAATAGTCAAAAAATATTTTTAAATAAAAGAAAGATATATTTAATCGAGCTAAATATTTTACACAATACGAAATCATGTATATGCGCGAATAAGATTATTGTGTTTTTACACGGGTAGGGAACGTTTTGCACTATTGGCTGCATATCGTGGAATTTGGTGATGGATTCTCATTTGACATATTGATCGACGGTATAATACGTAAGTATCCGAATTTGCTTCATTCTTAGCTTAGAAGTGACAAATCGTGACACTTTTCTATATGAAGAATTATATTTTTTAGAGTTCTTTTATAAATTTTCTTTTGGAGGTACTTTTTAAATTATAAAATTTTTCCTCTATACAGAAAAATCACAATGCTCTTTCTTTGAATGATCATGATGTTGTGAATAATTTTTCGTTTTAGCATATTAATTTATTTATAAGAAATGTAATTGGAGCTCTGTGGATCGTTGAATGCCTCTACTTAATTAAACAAAAGTTCTGAAATATGCAAGAGTGAAACTAATTAATAAATAAATATGCAAAAATTTCTATTGTGACTTTTATTTTCAAATATTATTATAGTAACGTATTTTAAATTAGCTTAGAATTCAATATTTTTTATTAAAAATGTAAACACTTACATATTATACCGCCGACCAATTTCGTCAAACCAGAAGATGCTGCTACATGCCACGATATACAGTCAATAGTAGAAACCATTTCTTTACTCGTACGAACACAATAATAACGATGATATAATTTGGTGACATTTGTTTTTTAAATTGACGATGTCTTTTCTTTTGCCGAAATTGGGAAGCCACGGTCAAAGCAATGGTCTCAGGGCTGAGACGTGTCATGAGTTTAAGCCTTGCACCACTGAAGACCCTAAGTGCAGAAGCGTCCGATGCACGTTAAATATGTCGAGGATCCTCCCTTTAATGTGGTTGGCTTTCGTGTCATTAATTTGAACCCAGTACAACTAAAGACCAGCCATGTAGGGCAGCGATGCACGATAAACCTGCCGAGAGCTCAAATATCCTCCCGAGGCGTGGTGTGGTAGTTAGGAGAGGGGGTGCCAGCTCAGGTGTCACTTGGCCATAGTTCAAAATTACGAGGTCCGTCACCAAAAGCCCTCGTGTAGTTTAGCAGTGCGACGTTAATATTCCCTCTCTCAATCACCCGTTAATGTGGTGTGAAAGTTAGGAGAGGGGGTGCCATTTCAGGTGTCGTCCTCGTCACTTAACCATGGTTCAAAATTACGAGGTCAGTCACCAAAATCCCTTGGGGAGCTGAGTAGAATGACGTTAATATTCACTCTATCATCGGCAAAATTAGTCGAAGGCATAATACTTAAGTACTAAAATTTCAAAATTAAAAGTGTTATGCATTTGTTAATTGTTAACTTCTTAGAATTAATTCAGTTCGTTTCGAAAAAAGAGAAATATTCATTGGCAAAAGAAAAAAAAATTTCTTAAAAGAGCGCTTATGCACAAAAGTTGAAGTATTGTTTGTCTAACTTTCGGTTGGAATTTGGATTTTTACCGTTACAAATAACCTGCTATATAAATCATTTCAATGCAAACTCCACTAGTTAGAGACTATATTTATTAATTTTTCCTTTAAATGAATATACTTTCTAATCGTTGAACTTCTGAAATTTTTTTAATCAACTGATATATATAATCAAGATTAATCCACCAATCATTTATCTTAAAACATTTTCAATAACAAAAATTCCAACATACTTCCAAACTTTAAATTCATTCACATCATTTATGAAATAATTTGCAAGTAAGATCCCATAAAACGATATTAAGGAAAGATCTTTTCTAAAAATTCTGATCCGTATCGTCGCTTCTTCATTAGTAAATTACCATAATTAATGACCACTTCCGACAAAGAGCAAACTCATTCTTTGAACCGGAAACAAACGGTGTTCATCAAAGCTGTCATACGATACCATTAATAAGGACTCCGCCGAAGATATCCCTCCTGTAAAGCTATTTATTTACATTTTTAAGGCACCATTAATTACGTGTCTGAGTGGCAAGGGCCTTAAGTACTTGGTGGCAAAAAATCCTGGCTATTACCTATTAGGGAGTGAAATAGGACACATCAGTTCATGGGGTAAGTTTGGAATAAGCGCTCTAACGAAACCACAGTGCAGCATCAATAAATTTCCGTCAAGGGTTTGGCAGCTCCGATCTACAATTACTTTTTAAAAGCCCCGTGGTTTGACAGGCAAACAAATGATATTCGGATAGGCGACAAATTTGTTTAGGTTGTCGGCCAATACTTGTTTTACTTGCTTGCGTTAAAAGATCGGATAACGAGTTCATGTTTTCTAAGGAAGAAATGATCTTCTGGATTGTAGTCAGCACATATCAGCTTTTAAGATATCCGACTACGTTCGGAACCGTGATTTTGCAAAAGTGTATAAATGGATAATATTTAGGATATTTAGTGTCACTTAGATTAGAATACATGTATAAAATTGTTTTAAGGACATTATGAAAAAAGAAATTATTTAAATACAATATTTTGGCAAAAAATTAACTGATTGTTATAGCAGAATTAACTGATTGTTACAATATGATTGTATGTAAATATTACTAGCTAATCTGTACATAACATTATGTGACTTGATCGAGTAATTTTGAGGAGCAGAGAGTACAGAAAGAGTATCAGATAAAATTAGCAGATTCGAAACAGTATGGATATGAAAATCAGTTTAAATTTGGAAATTCTTTAGATTTAATTTTGGCTTAATGCAGTATTTTTCAAACTGTAGGGCGCGCTCCCTAGGGGGCGTGATAACCCTACGAGGGGAACGCGAGCATATTGAAAAGTCAAAAACAAAGGATTATTAAAAAATTATTAATTTACTGAACAAAATACATTTGACACAATAAAAAATTAACTACAAATTTACACTTATAAATATATTAGTACGGCACACAATGTATTTTATAATTAATTTAACAGTACTAAAAACAAATTTAATAATTACCAGTGACACAAAATGGGCTTATAATATATAAAATTATATGCAAATACTAACACTTATCTTGATAATTTGTATGGTTTATAATTGATCCCTTAAATGCCGATTAAAAATTAGGCGATTCGCTCCCCAATGCCACAGTTTAGCAAGTTGGCTAGCGTATGTGGTGTATGGGGGGAGGTTTGAAAAGGAATAAATAAGCAAATTCTATGAAATTAGTAAATCCTTCGCAAAAGATCGTACTTTGGAAAGACGTATACATACGTCCAGGGCAATTAATTCACTGGCTGTGTGAGATTTTTATATACGCCGGTGGCACTTAAGAATTTAAAGTCGTATTGTAGGTTTAGCGTCAAAGTATAGTACTGTTGAATTCAATACATTGTTAGTGTATGGAAGGGGGAGGGAGTGATGAAAATTTTGATTGAATATTGGGTCACCAATATTGAAAGTTTGAGAAGCACTGGTTTAATGTTTTTAAACGTCATTGTTCTGGGCGAGGGGAGAGAGTTATATTTACGCAGCACTACAAAGCTGCATGAAGGCTATTGGCAACGGACCTCCTAATTTTGATTTATAGTCAAATGACGAGGATATCCCCTGAGCCGTTACCTCAAAGGGGTCTCAGGTGTGTTAAATTTCTCTAGAGGTCTGAAAATATAAACAATTTTCAAACAGGTATAACTCTTTTAAATTTAAATTAAATGATTCGAATCTTTTACATATTATTTATAAAAGAATGGGGCTTCAGAAAAGTATAAAATATTTAAAATATAATAATAATTTAAAAAATCATAAGTATATGAAATTCTATAATAAATATTAAGTATTTTTTGCGTTGCGCAGGCTATTTTCTAAAATAGTAGCCTCTGATGTATAAAACTTTATAGAATTTTAAAATGCATCATACTCCTTTAACCCTACCCAATTTTGGTATTATATATCTTTTGTATTTCAAAATATTTGTAAAATATTGCAATTTTTTAAATATTTTTTAAAAATGTATTTTTTTATTAATTAAAATATGTAAGTTATTATTCTATTTATATAAAAATAGCTACAGTGTAATGAGAATACATTTAACTTTATAAATCAACGTATAGCTAGCAATTAAAGCTATTATTTTAGAAAACAGCATGCACGACGTAAAACTTAATAAATATTTCTTATAGAGAAAAGTTTCTTATTTTCATATACTTATAATTTTTAAAATTATGATTATATTTTAAACATTTTATACTTTTCTGAAGCCCCATTCCTTTATAAATAATGTGTAAGTGATTCCAATTATTTAATTTAAATTTAAAAGAATTTTACCTGTTTGAAAATTGTTCATATTTTCAGACCTCTAGAGAAATTTAGACCCATGAGATTCCCTAATAATTTCTACAACACACCAACGGGAGGACGTTTGAGCCTCTACAAATAAAATGTTCAACGGTCCCCTATACATGGCGAGTTTTTAGTAGAACTAGGCTCGCCAGCCACTATTCCGTTAATTTTACCATTAGTTTACTGAGGCCACATCGTTGAGCTGGAGTTTTAAGGTAGTAAATATTTAATATTAACTTCTCAGAGAGATGGGATAGTGTTTAGTGTCACTGGAATGACGAAGGGTCTGGTTCGAATCTCAGTGAAGGTATACATGTTCGTAAATTTATAGTGTCTTTGCAATATGGGGATGGTAGGGGAATAGGAATTAAGCATCCTTGCTTTCCCGGAGTATTTAACACGGCTCATAGACTCAAGACTATTGCCTTTTTCTGCACTTATTTTCTAGTTAAAGCCCACACCAGAAATATTCCAACAATTACGTGTACACATCAATATTAACAAGTATAATTCCATGTCAGCATGTTAAAAATTGCAATTATTATATTCATTTTTTAAATAAGTTATAATATTTATGAATCTATAACAATCATTGATAGAACATGAACTTAAAAAATTATCAAATTAAAAACCAACATTCTATGATCATTTAAAATTAAATCAAACGTTATGTCTTTTCCTAATATATATAAATATATATTTCTGAATTGATGGAGACGAGAAACCAAGAAACTAGCATCTCTCACAGAACATCAGGCATTCACACAGAAATTGGCTTGGTAATAGAATTTCGGCTTTCGCCAATTCATATTTGGCACTCAAGAGGAGTTGAGGTATCCAACTACGTTCGGAAACTTGATTTTAAAAAAGCGCATAAATGGATAATTTTCATGATATTTAGTGTCACTTAGATTAGAATACATGTATAAAATTGTTTAAAAAGGACATTTTGACAAAAAAAATTATTTAAATACAATATTTTGGCAAAAAATTAACTTAGAATAATCTTTTTTTAAATGTTCACCTTTTATAAATAAATGTTTCTAAAATAATAATATTTTGTGTGTGTGTGTGCTTATATAAAGTAAAGACTTCTCCAGAGAGTCTGAACTAAATTTTTTTTCAAAAATTGAAATTATTTTCGGAGTTACAACCAACTGAAATATATAATTATCGGCAATTTTTTCTTAAAATTTCTCCCCTCTGTTGTCGTAAAACATGGATAAATCCACTTCTGAGTTATATACTTCAAAAGTTCTAGATGAGCCTCTGTACAGAGGTCTGAGCTATATATAGGCAAAATAATATTATAATAGAAGCCTTTTTTGCAAAAGGAGAATATTTTGAAAATGGGTCATTCCATGTTCCTTTTTTGTTAAAATATTGTACTTATATAATTTTTTATTGTAATACTGTTCTTAAAACTATTTATATACATTTTCTAATCTAAGCGACACTAAATATCATAAATGTTATCCATTTATACGCTTTTGCAAAATCACGGTTCCTAACGTAGTCGGATACCTTAATGAAAATATTAGTACGGGATCCCGAAAATGTAATTGAGGTTCTGAGTTTGGAAATTTCCAATTATGATCCCCGCTACAAAAATCACTTTTTTGAATGCGTTAGTCAAGATGACAAAGATGTAAGAATAAAATTATGACAATAAATTAGAGATTGGTTGCTTAAGTTAGTACTTTGTCGTCGGTCAAATGTGAATGGAAATAAGCTTAACTTCACTACATCATGGTCTTTTTTCTACAAATGAAAATCTCAACAATTTTATTCAAATTACCATTTCATCTGTACAACAATATGCAGATTACTCGAGCAGATTACAAATTTTGAAAGAAATCTTGAATGAAAAAGTATTTTTTTTCTAGAAAATTCTATTTTTGAACAGTTACAGAAGCAGTTATCATTTAAGCATTATACCAAACTACTAATTTATTCAAACAAAGTTAATATTATATTTAAGGTGACTGCCTACCTTGAAAATGTCGTTTTACATCTACATAATGAATTTTTTTTTTATTTCAAAATCTTGTAGTTTGAACATTTTTCTTCCCAAAACAGTTTTTTTTTCCTTTACGCGAAATAGAAATAAAGTTATAGCGATTTTCAAAAACATCACTCTATGCAAAAGAGCAGCAAGATAAAACTTTAAATGAGTTTTTCTCAAAATTATGTTTTCGAAAGGAAGTCTTTACCATATACATGAAATCTTTAGAACCAAACCAGATAACGTTTTGAACTTTTGTGGGAATGTTTATTATACTATTTTTCATAAAGTGGAACATATATTTTTTTGTAGGTTAAATATTTTTTTCATTTAGGGTTGTTTTTATAAAGAAAAAACTTAAAAAATATCAAAATTTTCATACTATTATATATAATTGTCTGTAATTTTTTCGTATTTTAATATTTTTCTTAGATTTTGTTTCATTTTGAAGAGCACCGTAATATGTATGTTGTGTATAAAGAAAATTATGATGATTGTATTTGAAAATTTTATACAGTGTTACCCGTTTTATTAAAAATTTGGTAAAATTTCTTTAAAAACAACTAATTTTTCTAAAAGTACAATATTTATTTAAAATTTTTTATGTATTTATATATTTTTTTTTATTTTTCTTCCTAAAAACACTCAATTTGTTTCAAAAATTTGTTTTTATAAAAAAATTGGGTCCAAAGGTAGGTATCACCTTAAATAATTATATCTATCAAATGATTTAATAGAAATATATATAAAGTTAGTCCGACAAAAGATATTTGAATAAATTTATTCGATACGAATATAACAAATCGATGCTTATGAGGATGTTTTAAAAAGCGATTAATAATATATGCTGGTTTTAAAACCATTCAGAAAATTACATTCCATATCTCTAGGACAAGATCGAGACTTATTTTTCAAATAAAATTTATCTCTCTCTTGTTTTCGGATTCTATAAATTCTTTCAATTTTTCTGCCTAAATTCCTTTTCTTTTTCTATATATCGGATAAATTGCAACAATTTTTGCATTACATAAGTTTGTTCTAACATTATAATAACAGCGTATAAAGATGTTTTATAATATAGTTTTATGTATTTCAAAAGCCTCGCAGATTTTTCTTAAATTTTAATGAGAATACGTAAATTAATTAGCAACGATTTTGTTAATTTATTTTGCGCATTTTGTTAAAAGACGAATTACTAGGTTTCCAATTTTTTGATTAATTTTCATTGTGACATTTATTTGGAATGCTGAAATTCAATAATTCGGTTTGAAATTAATGTATTCTCTCTAATAATCTTGATAAATCTCATACTGTATTGGTAGACAATTGAAAACATATTAGAGAAAGTATTGTCAGTACACAAATTTCCTTTTTTGTGAATGGAAAACCATGATCTGCTGCATATTTATTATTTTGTAAATTGTTAAAACTGTCAGACCCTGAACCATCATCAGAAACCACTATATGTCCTCGAAGTGAAGTGAATTAACTATTGATGGGATTATCGAAGTACTTCTAGTTATTGATTTTAGTTATCTTTCAAACTATTTCGGATTTTATACGTTTGTATGAAACTTTTTTTTGTTTTGGGTGTATGTGTTCCACAATTATTGAGATGTTAATGAATCAAATTTAAGAGGAATATTCGGATTTTTAACCATTTTTAAGAAAGAAACATTATATTAGAATGAATCAAATTATCCTGGTATTTTAGATTCTTACGAATTATACCATTGATCAATTTCATCAAATCAAAAGACGTCGCCAAATGCCATTATATGCAGCCAGTAGTGGAAACAATTCTCCCTCATGTTTTAATATAGTAATACAGTGCTTCTCAAACTTTCTATATTTTTGACCCAATATTCAGTCATAAATTTCATCGCGCCCCCGTTTCATAAGACAACAATGTAATGAATTCAAAATACTATATTTTGACGCTAAACCTACAATACGACTTTAAACTCTTAAGGACGGACGGCGTATATAAACGTCTCACTCAGCCAAAGCGCTAATTGCCCCGAACGTATATATATGTCTTTTCGAAGTACGATCTTTTTTGTGCTCTGCCATCCATAATTTTTTTCAGAAGCTTTTGGAATGCAATAAAAAGACCTCGATAGTGTTCGTGAAGGAGTTACTTATTTCAGAGGATTTGCTTTTTATTCCTT
>BMAV01007872.1:181564-201428 GCA_019973955.1 Trichonephila inaurata madagascariensis
ACATCACATACTCTCGCCTACGTGTTAAACCGCGGCATTGGGGAGCGAATAGCATCATTTTTAATCGACATTTAAGGGGTTAATTATAAACCACACAAATTATCAAGATAAGTGTTAATTTTTGCATATAATTTTATATATAGCACACAAGTCCATAGGGTCACTGGTAATTATTAAACTTATTCTTAACTTAGTATCGTAAAAATAATTATAAAATTCATTCCGAAGTACTGTCATTTTTATTAGTGTATTATATCAGTGTAAATGTGTATTTTGTTTTTATATTATGTCAGAATATATTTTGTTTGTTTACTTTCAGTAAATTAATAATTTCTTAAAATAATCTCTAGTTTTCGACTTTTCAATACGCTCGCGCCCCCTTTGCAGGGTTATCACCCCCCCCGGGGGGACGCGCCCCGCAGTTTGAGAAACACTGCATTAATAATAAGGATTGCAGCATTTGTCGGTCTTTTTTGAATTGGTGGCGACTTTTGATTAACGAAATTGGACGACGGTATAATACGTCATTAGCGGAATTATTAAATTATATGACCTTTTCGAACCACATTTTCTAGTCTTCAATGGCAATACACGATAAAAAGAGATAAATATTTTTATTTTCCTCCATTGTGTGTATGATTTATTGCTAGTTACATAATTTAAAACTCAAAATTTTCTTGTTAGGAAAGTCTTTCAAGCATATTCATTCTATTTGAAAAGTATTTTTTCTCCACATTCTATAGTTTCATGCAATATTAATAAAGTATATATTATCATAATATCATATATACCCACGAATATATCTCTTCTCGATGGGTCTGACAGTCTTTCATATACTTTACGCCTTATTTCAGAGCTTTATAATCGGATTCCGTAGGATATGCTAAAAATAAAACTACCGTATTCTCAGGGACCCTTAAACTTTGTAACATGTGGCTTTATGAATAATACAAATGCTTCTATGGAATTCGGCAACTTCACCCCGATACACTGAAACTAATTGGAATTTCATGGGGAAATATCGAAATTTAAATATGGGTAACGTTCGAGAATTTTAAAATTTATACGCTTATTAAATTTGTATGGTAATGTATGAATTTCTGTTGGATTGCAGTCGCTCTTCGAACAAAAGTGGATGCAGAAGTTTCTAATAAGTCAGTTTATAGTAAGGGGTATTTACTGAAATTATGCCAGATATTTTTAGATTCTATGAATATTATGGCACAAATTTTGTCTTGGAAATTTTGTTAATTTAATAATTTATTAAAGTATTTGTGTGTGATTCTTTATCGCGTTGATAAAATATTGGTTACTTTTGGAAGCATATATGATATATTTTGAAACATGTGTATATTTCTAAAGCAGCTTAAATGTAAAGTGTTAAAAAAAATTTGTTTTGCAAAGTACAAATTTTATAACAGCTTTAACAAATCAGCTTTTTATTCAATATTTTTCTTCTAACTTATTATGGATTGAAAATGAAATATAAGTGTTGCTAATATTGCATTTTTTTTTAAATTCCGCCTCTTTACTTTATAATTACTGTACCCAAACTTTTAGGTATTAACATGGTGAGAATGAAATTATAACGTGATAAAAAGGGTTTTTTAAACATTATTATTTTTATTACTATAAATTTGTAATACTAAAAGACAATTAAGTGTTACGGCCTGCAAAAAACTTTAACAAAAAAGTATCAAAAAGGCTTAAATATAGGGTATCAAAGCTTTCAAAAATTATATTTCATTTTTAAAATATATTTGAAGAAAGTGAAAGAGAAGAAAGTATATTTTTACTCCAGCCATTTTTTTCCCAGGATATAAAATAAAAATATCGGTTCATGAAAAATTACTAGTGTTATGTAATATAAATGACGTAGAACTTGTGGTTGTTTGGCATGTTAAAGGTTCTTTTCTTTATATAAATTGATTAAAAATGTTTATTATTTAAATTAAATTTTCGCTTGGGAATTTAAGATGATCGTGGGAAGAGTATGAATTTGTTAATTTTCTGTTAAAGTTTTACACTCAAATTAAATTATAAGTTATGATCTCTTACATGAACATTCTAATCCGTTATACCAGGGGTGGTGAACCTTTATAGATAAGCGTGCTCTTTTTTCTAAAGCAGTGTTTAATAAGATATATACTTGAAGTCAAACAATCTTGACTTGTGATTATTGGGAAAATAATAAAATTAAATACTAACAACACAATATTTACTATGAAAATATATCTTTTATACTGTATAGTTATGAATGTTTTAGTTATACCTGTAATTCAAATTAAAGTAACATTAGTGTTACTTCTGTTGTTACAGATTGTGGATGACAAATAAAAGGTAATTATTTTTGCCAATAAGTAGGTAATTATTTTTGCTGTGGCTCACTTTTGTTGACAAGAGGGTTTGTGATTTGCTTCAAAATACCGTTTTACAGATGATGTTCTGTATGCCACTATTCCAGAACGTAAAACACACACCGCTTTGTCACCATGCCATGCCCATAATGCCATGTTTCTTGGTCCACCAAATTTGAAATTCTTTTTTACACTTACTGTCTTGTGCTTTTTGTTCTTTCGCTGCACTAGCCATGTCCAATAACATTTAAAAATCATACACATAGCACAGACAAACTTTAAAATAGAGTTGCGTTAATGAAATTGACTATGCTATGCGTAGACAAACTTTACATCATAAGCAATTGTAGTCTACGACGAAACTAAGGCAAGACAATAACAAGGGAGTGTGCTCCCTACCGCCCCGCGACCCAACACTCGCGTATGTTTGTAATAGTTCATAGTGAACTTTTAAATTTTGAAATAAAATGCAAACCATTTTGATCACTGGCGTGCCATCAATGGAACGCATGCCACTGTTTCGCCATCCCTGCTTTATACATTATAATGATATGATTACTTAATGTATTTATTTACTGTTATTAATTAAACTTTTTATTGTGTCCTTAAGGCTGTCTTTCGCTAATGTTGAAGAATAGGACCCAAATTCGGAAAATTTTTTTCATTTATAAATGTACTCAAATATTAATATTACATTCTGGCTTCACTATGCTGTAGAGAATCACTTATTTTATCATACCTTTCGTTTTTATCCGAGTTGATGATTTTTTTTTATAAAATGTGTTTCGTAATTTTTCTCATATATCGCAATGCTAAAGGAGCTATCCCTTTACTTGTTAAAAGGAAAAACTGATTATTTATGAAATATTTTGAAATTTTAAAAACACTATATTGTAAACAAATATATGAATTTCAAAGTCACAAATTTTTACACAAACCGAGGCATTTTTTTTTTTCTGTCCGAAAATGTGCTCCCCGGTAAGTACACAGACGTATACATGGCGAAAACAGCCTAAATACAATGGAGAGAGAGAGAGAGAGAGAGAGAGGAGAGAGAGAGAGAATTGGGTTTTTCAACCTGTGTGTGAACTGGATTGTTAACTAAATTTATAGATATTTGTGTGTTTTATGTCTTATTAGTCTTTTTAAATCCTTTTTACTTTTATGTGAAATTTCTAATTTTGAGAAAATACATTTTTATTTGTAACTGTAAACTGTGCTGACAGTTGAGCTGCACTTCTGTGCAATGCTTTGATTTTATGGACAAGAACGTTTCTGTACTTTTGCGCAGAAATTTTAGAGTACATGAATTTTGATCCACGTAACTCTGTTTATTAATTGTATGAGATATTAATAAGAAAAAGAATGTCGAAAATAAGATTTTTTTTTTGTATATGCGTTAAACAATTAATTAGTTATATTTAGTTTCTGGGATATAAATATAGAATAAGAAAATTACTATTTCTCTCTCACTACTTTCAAATTAGTTAATTATGCGACATTTTTAAGAGGACATAATTAGGGATGGTGATCTGAAATCGATTAATCGAAAAATCGACTTTTTAAATCGATATGTAGCCTTGAATCGATATTTCATTCTAGAAAATCGACATTCAATTTTTCTGTTTTGGTAAAAACCATAAAATTGGTAAAAACGAAGGATTTAAGGCATATTTGGTAAAATGAAGAATTTAAACACTTGTTTATCGCAGGCATTTGTGCACCTGAAGAATGATTATGCACTTTAATGCAAGAATAAAAAAATATTTATCATCACGTTCACTCAATCGCCATGATCTATATGATTATCGTGGGATCATTTGCTCTTTGTGAGCGCCTTTTTTCGATTGCCGGCAACATCACCAAGTGATGAGCGGAACCGCTGGGATCCCAGTAGAATTGACAGACTGTTGCTTTTAAAAAGCTTATACATTAAGCATTGGGAACTATAAGCTATAATAGCTATTTTCTAAACTTTTTAATATAACAAATACATTTAGAAAATAAATGTCTTCATTTATACCTGATACTTTAATATGGTAAAAAAAATAATTGTAGCTGTCGAATTCTCTGAACTAAAAAATCTCCTGATTTTACTGATAAGAGATCGTTTATTATAGTATTTTTCTAGTTTGTCATAAAATAGATTTATATTTACATACTAAATACAGACTTGAAAAAAAATAGATTTTTTAGAAATCGATCTTTTAGACCTCGATTTTTTTGTGAATCGATTCATCAGGTTACGATTCAAATCGATTTAAAAATCGATCTTTTTCGGAAAGAATCGCCATTCCTAGACATAATGTGACAGCACAAAATGGGAGCATCAGCATTATTTTGCCAAAGAAAAATGATTATTGTTCAAGCAAATGCAAATGTGTTTCTCATTATTGTTTAAAGTATTCTAAAGGATGCAAAGAATTCTATAATGAATAATTCTCGAAAAGTTATTCCAGAAATGTAAAATTTGGAAAAGGAATTTTGTGTTTAAAGTATTCTTGAGATTTGAGAAAAGTTAGAATTGTTAGAAAAGTTGATTAAGAATTTATAAATTTCTCAGTGTAAGAAATTTTATTTTGTTAAAAGAAGAGTATCTGCTTTCTTACGATTATCTAATTTAAACATGGTCTCATGAAGACAAATAAAGAAGAAAGATTTGTAAAGTGTTATTAAATAAATATTGAGATACTATCACAATTTCATAATAGTTATTTTTTAAAAATAAAACATATAACACTAATTAAATAAATGTTAAAATGCTATCATAATATAATAATTGAACAACTAATTTAATACCTGAAATACTTTTTTTTAAATATTACTTATGCCATTTCCTTTACTTATGATTTTAAAAAGACACTACGTCATTGAAATAAAGTTTTTTGACTATTTCTGTGTATAAAATATTATTTGTCTTTCGATTCCTACTATTAGTTCACTCTCTCCTTATATATATTTATATATATCTTGTTCAAATTTTCAATCGTTAATAAAATACTTTCTATTCATCCATTCAAGTTCAAATAAGTTTTTTAAATTTGTAGTGGATGACACTTGATGTTAATACAGTTTTTTCAAATATTAATTCATTAATTATATTTAATTAGTGAATAAATAGTAACAAACAAAAATAATATTCCAACAGCATATATAAAAAGGAAAATCGTCCATTGTATCCCTGTAGCGCAATAGATAGTGCGTTGGACTTCTAATCGAGAGGTCGTAGTTTCAAATCCATCTGGCATGGCATAGTTTCTGACAATGTGATTCATTTTTTACTATACTATTTTATAAGAAAAATTAAATTTAATTAATGAATAAATAGTAACCAACAAAAAATAGTCCAACACCCTATATAAAAAGAAAAATGGAAAATTACAAGGAAAATCGCTTTATATTTTGTCACTTAATATTGTGATTATGTCAGATGTATATACTTACTTTTATATGAATTGAAACCATTTAATATAAAGTAACTAAAATAAAGATTTTCTTTGTTGACCTAAGTTGGAATTGACAAATTTTCTTTGTATTACTTGTTATTAAATCGTTTCGCGCTACCAGAACACTAAAAAGAATCCTCAATATGATAGACTTATAAAATAAAACGCAATGTTAAGAAATTACACTTATATATAAGAACATATATAAAAACCTGAAGATAACAATAAATATGTGCCGCTGGCCTTTAATTGTAACACCTTGAGAAAAAAAAGAACTGAAACGTCATTTTCTCTTTATTCTATGTTATTTTTGTAAAATAAAAACCATAAAAAATAAAAAAAAAGAAAAGAAAATAGTAAATCACACGGATATCAACGCAATAGCAGAGCAAGAAAGTCAACTTAACTCTAGGCCGTTGATCGAACTATTGAGTCTGCAAGAAACCAATTATAAGACTACGAGCAAAACCGCTACTACAAAAATCGGTGACTATAAAACCGGCAGAGAAAACTGTATATCGAAAAAAAAAGGGGGGCCGGCCCATGCGGCAGGGAGGTTTATATCAAGATTCAATTATTGAATGTCAGAAACAAATGCTTCAGAGGATATGGCTTGAAATTTGTTCTCTGAATTATTTGAGGTAGATTTTTTTTTGTTTTTTTGATGAAAACTTGAAATTGAGATTGAAATCTAATGTTCAGGTGGGTCTCAAGTGCAAACTCCGCCAATAGCGAGTTAAAACAAATATTTGGGGAGAGGGAGAGTTTTTTTTTAAATTTTTGTTCTGTTTCTTTTACATTTTTCTTAAGGAGAAAGACGGGGTTGTAGTAGGATTGTGTTCAGAAGGTGTCGAGTTAAATTGTGAGCGAGTGGAAACTGAAGAAATTGCTCAAGAAATATTTATAATCGCGAGAGATTTTTACACTGATAGAATTTTTCTTTGTTGTATTTTCAACTCTATTTAGAACAAAAAATAATTATTAATTTTCGTATCTTTGGCAACATTGATGAAAAACTTGTTGACATTATAGCAAGGTCGTATTTCAAATGTTTCTTTTCAATTCCTACTATTAATTCACACTCTCTCTCTATATTTATTTATTTGTTTATTTATTTTTTTTTATCTTGGTGGAATTTTCAATCGTTAATAACATACATTTTAGAGCGCTCAATTGTGCTGAAATTTAATATACATGATTATTTTGGATGACAATACAATAATTTAATTATAATAATAAAAATTAATTGATTAAAATTAGTTATTTAAGGAATAACAAATACAGCCACGTTGGCGACTTGTGTCAAAACTTGAAAAGGTTTTTTTCTCACGTTTTAACGCATTCAGTTGAACTGAAGTTTTATATACACGATTGTTTTGGATGACAATATGATACTATAATGACTTGATACTTTTAAATTAATTACGAATTAATGTTGTCATTCTGTCATATGTATATGCATATTTATATTAATTGTAACTATTTAATAAAAAGTAGCCAAAATAAAATTTTTCTTTGTTTATCTAAGTAGGAATTGATTTAAAATTTTTTTTTTATATTACTTGTTTAATACATGAAGTAAAACATGTTTACTAGCACGTTACAAATTTAGGGAAAATAAGTAATACATAAAAAAAAATTATATCAATTCCTACTTAGGTCAACAAAGAAAAATTTAATTTTAGTTACTTTTTATTAAATAATTACAACTAATATAAATATATTTATACATAGGAGAGATAATCACAATATTAAATGGCAAAATAGAAAGCGCTTTCTCATTATCCTTTCTATATATGGTGTTGATCTATTATTTTGTTTGTTATTATTAATTCATTAATTAAGTTTAATACTTAATTAATCATTTATTCATTAATTATGGAATTAATAGATAAATAAAAATTTATTAACATGAAGTGTCATCCGTTACAAGTTTAAAAAAATGTATTTGAACTTGAGTGGAAGAATAAAAATTATTTTATTAACGATTGAAAATTTAAACAAAATATATATATATATAGGAAGAGTGTGAACTAACAATAGAGAAATTTTGAAAAATAACGATCTTTTAGGAATATTTTCATTGTTCTCTACATTAAGAGTTTTTTTAATTTTAGAATTGTCTTATTATTGATATATTTTTATAATATTTTATAATAAAAAATGATTTAAAATGTGATATTTTTATTTTTGTAGCTTTGAAACATTTTTCATTATTTGATTTTCAGAGTTTATCCCATTCGTTTTAATTTAAAATAGCACATTACCAATCAGTAACTTTACACTTTTCATAAAAAGTAAACAATATTTTAAGTAGCTTTTATAAAAGAAGAAATTTAAAAAATTTAACGTGCACTATACGTTTAAAAATAGATTACTTTTATTTCTGCCAAGAAGATTTACACCACGTTGAATTTATTTTGTAATAACGTTACACTGGGAATCTGTGCATGGTCTATTGGCTATAGACCTTGTAATTTTGAACGTCGATTTAGTGAATAGGACGACATTTGAGTGACGTGAGGACTTTGCTCCACGGCAAAGTCCCTTTACACCAGCGAGGCTCAACCTGCGGCCCGCGAGCTACAAGTAGCCCACTGGGCCTTTTAGAGTGGCCGGTCATTGCACGTTGAGCTAACAAATTCAGTTATTTAAGAACAATGCATTAAAAGTTAGCGAGAAATTCTTTCAACTGAGTAATCTTATATATCTATTTTGCTTTTGATGTCATGCTTTTAGGAACTGCGATATTTTTTTTTTGGTATTTCTAACTGTTTGTGATAACAAATAACAGTGGAATAGTTAACATCAATCTAACTTTATCTACCTAATTATTATTTACTGCAGTTTTTTTTTCATGCAATATGCTTTTTTGTATCACTACATAGAAAATTAAGGGATATACATAAACAAAATACTCAACTTTGGGAAATTTAATTAGTTAAAGCTAGTAAATTAATTAAAGATATTCAATTGTAAAATTAACTATACACACTGTTCACTGAAAATAAATAGTCAGATCGTTTTCTATGGTCTTCATTAACATACAAAAAAAATAAGACACTTACTTTTTGACATTAACTATTTTTTCGGAACAAAAATGACAATCTTCGCAATCCGCTGAAAACGCCTTCAGATGAAAAGGAAATTTCTGCTCTAAAACTATTCGCCTTCCCCATTAAAATACTTATCATAGAACCCGTGCTGCCATATATCTTGGAAGAGTGGATTTCAAAGAATATTCCTGCTAAGTATTGTCAGAGTATTCTTAAAAATGGTTATTCTATGTAATTTTAAAGTGAGTGGTACTAATAAGTATTGTCAGTAGATAAAGGGTTAAACTAGCCCTTATGTTATCTAAGCGAAAAATATCTAAAGAATATATGTTATTTCAAGTTGATTGAGATCTTGACTATTTCGAAGAGGAAAACAAATATGGATCAAAAACTGGTTTGATTTACCGTGAAAATGCTGTATTTAAAAATATATATAATTTTGCTTGTCAATATATCACTAAGCTCAAATTCTTTAATGGCTCTTTTCCTTGAGGATCTCGTTCAAGTCGAGATAAATTGAATTCCTTAAAAGTCTTTGCAACAGCAACAAAATGTTTTGACGGTGGTTATGTCACCAAATACAGGGGTAACAAAAGTTTCTTGTAAAATTTGTTAAAAGTTATATATATTGAAAAACGTATGAAATTGTTAAGGATAAACGTGAATTGATACAGAAATCGTTAGAGTGTTTCTTGAATGCTTTTGTTGCACTCTTTGATAAATTCAGTTATTTGTTTGGATATTTTTTTAGTGAAATCAAAAAGTATTTGAATAAATTTGAAGCAAAAATGCGCAATTAAGTTTGAACTAATTTTAAACAAATAATGCTGATTTCAGTCTAATATTCAGTAAAACCTCTTTGCTACCATTCCATTCTTGATAAATTAATACCAGAAATATAAACATAAGTCAGGCTTTTTACAAAAGAAAAAAAAATCAAGTTATCAAAGTACATGGCAGCTTTGATTTTATTACAGTAGAATGCAAACAAAGGGCTTGGGATCAACGAAATTGCTCCATAACTGGGTCAAAAAATGCATACGACCTATTTTTGGTGAGTTGAGTTTAGTAGAATTTAATATAGTTTTAAAATTAAATTCAAAATTATGAGTTTTAATATTTTGATTAATATTCAGCATTTTAAATGTGTGTCCTTGATCTTACAGCGTTTGCCCCCTTGCCCTTTATACTCATGTTGCGACTCGCTTGAAGTAATTGTCATATGTATGTGACCCGGAGGAAAAAAGTTCTAGTACCCCTGCTTTACACAATTCGAAACTTCAGTGGCCTCAGGATCCGAGCACTCAACTCGACTACGCAAAATACGAGTTCGTAACCATTACTATTTGGCTACAGAATAGTCATGTTCATTAGATTACATGTTAATTAATTATTTAACATGTAATCTTGTATGACAAAAAGTAGCCACCGTGGTATTGATTTATTTTAAGTTATTAAATTAATTTTATCTAATTTGTTATTTTCAGAGCTGTTAAGAATTTAACAGAATATTAATGTATTTGATAGAATTATGTGAGTATTAGTTTTTTATTGTATTAAAAACATATAAAATGTATTAATAGTATAAGCAAGCGTGCACATAATTTGTACAATGCAACGTTTGATTTAAGAGATGCTTGCTCGAAAATATCATTTTACTGCAGCCATAAGATAGTTTGAAATCAAATTTGTGTTTAAAAATACATATCTCTTACTAATTTAGTTCCTACTATTAGTTTACACTCTCCCTATATATATATATCTTATTCAAATACTAATTCATTAATTCTATTTAATTACAGAATAAATAGTAACAAACAAAAATAATAACCCAACGCCATATATAGAAAGGAAAATGGGAAATTGCCAGAAAAATCACTTCCTATTTTGCCACTTAATATTGTGATTTTGTCATATGCATATGCATATACATATTTATATTAATTGTAATTATTTAATAAAAAGTAACTTAAATAAAATTTTTCTTTGTTGACCTAAATAGGAATTGGCTAAATTATTTTTTACGTTACTTGTTATCTATTAAAACAGTATGTTTTTCAGAGAGATCCACAATTCTTATTGAAATGGATATTAGATTACACAACAATAATCAACCATCGACACAGATGAAAATATTCAATAAATTTAACAATAGCATCTGCTCAAATATATTTTTTACGCCATTATATATTTCCCAATCATTTTACAAAATTACTTAACATGATGTTACTGCATTATAACATCTGGCAAAGAAAAACATTACATAACAACCCATCAAGAAACGCCACCCAACAAGATATGCACCGGCCTTTGTTATGACCAGATCATAAATCTTCCCCCACTGCTTTGGCATTTGATTGCAGATCTGATTGAATTAACCGACCGTCCACAATCGAACAGCAACAAATGCATGGAATATCAGATAGGCGCAGAGAACAACAACCCTCTGAGCTTTTGAGCTGTGATAATCGTGCGCTAAAGACCTGCCTGACATTGTCGGCGATAGTGGATGAGACCCTTTTTGGAAAGCTTTTGTGCCCCTTGGTTCGGATGACTGAGTCCGGGAGCCATCCTATCATTTGATGGGATATCGCGCTCCGTTGATTTGGACATCCATTCGGCCAGTTTCGGCCGGACTCGGTTCTTCCTTTTGTTTCGACTTTTACTTGTTACGTTTCTTCTTTTCTCTGGTAACGCCATTCTCCTGGAGGAAAATAAAGGGAGGGAGTAAAAATTGAGAAATATTCGTTTCAGATTTGAATATATTCGTGTATTTCTTCCATACTTTTCGGGTTTTTCTACGAATTCTCTTGGGTAAAATATTTATTAACTGTGATTTTAGTTTAAAAATTGCTTTCCGTAGAGATGATTTGATTTTATGAAAATGTAAATACAATGTAAGTGCCTCTTGTTGAGTATGTGATGTTAACCCTTTAAGGTATCCGACTACGTTCGGAACCGTGATTTTGCAAAAGCGCATAAATGGATAATATTTATGATATTTAGTGTCACTTAGATTAGAATACATGTATAAAATTGTTTTAAGAACATTATGACAAAAAAATTTATTTAAATACAATATTTTGGCAAAAAATGAATTTAGAATAACCTTTTTTCCAAATGTTCTCCTTTTGTAAAAAATGCTTTTATTGTATTAATATTTTGCCTGTATTCAGCTCAGACCTCTGTACAGAGATTCATCTAGAATTTTTGAAATACATAACTCGGAAGTCGGTTTATCCATGTTTTCAAAAACAGAAGGGAGAAATTTTAAGAAAATACGCCGATAATTATTTCAAATGGTTGTAACTCTGAAAATAATTTGAATTTTTCAAAATTCATAGTTGAGCCTCTGTACAGAGGTTTCAGCTATATACAGGCAAAATATTATTATAATAGAAGCAATTTTCACAAAAAGAGATTTTGAAAAAAGATTATTCTAAGTTAATTTTTTGCCAAAATATTGTATTTAAATAAATTTTTTTTGTCAAAATGTCAAAACAATTTTATACATGTAGTCTAATCAAAGTGACACTAAATATCATGAAAACTATCCATTTGTGCGCTTTTTTAAAATCACGGTTCCGAACGTAGTCAGATACCTTAACGGGCACACAAAGCTAAAATACACTTTACTGTGATAAAGTACTTGATAAATGTTATATTCTCATCCTCTATAAACGTTATTTAGTCACAAAAAAAATATATGATCAAGAGTTTTTTTTCCTGGGTGGTGGCTAGAGATGATATAGCAACTGCGCACTTAAGACATTTAACTTACTTTTCAGGAAAGAAATAATGAGAATCCCATTACAATAAACTTTTAATGAAAAATTAACATTTATGTAATAACTGTTTCAATAACAATTAAATACAAAGTATAAGTGTAATCAAATAATAATAGAATAATTGTATAACATAGAATACTTACTTAGAATATATATAAAATATTTATAGAATATATATTGAAATTGGTATACATCCACATTTTATATTTTATTTAATTTTATTATAAAAAGTTAGGAATAAAGTAATATTTTGGAGAATTTAAATTAGTCATTTCACAAATTTAATGAGCTATTTACTGTGAAACTTTTAAAAGCAAGTAGGATCATTTGCTTGAAGGCACAGTGATGCGCACAGAAAAGCTATAATGAAAGATTTTTAAACCCGAGAATATTGTGCTACATATTATAAACAAAGTTTGTTTATATTTCCAACCCCTAACATTCTCACATGATACAAAGTGCTCTCTCTGGAGTGGAGGAACAGCGAAAATTTCTAGGTAATTTTTCTGTTCTATGTGGGCAGTGAATAGAGCCTCTATCCTCATATAAAAGCTTTCCAAAAACCTAAATAAAACCTTTTTTTAATCCACATTAGCTTAATTCATGTAGATAAGAGAAAAGTATACTTAAGACCTGTCAAAATTTTTTTCAAAGATCAGAAATATTATTTATAGTAATCAAAATACAATTTGTAGATTTACGCCGAGAAAACTCTTTTTAACTACCCATCAGAGGACATGAAATGCAAAAATAAATAAATAAGAAAAAATGTATCGTCCTGCCATCTGTATTGATTTTTATGCATTTTTGCTTCAATTAACGAATGTGGTTAGCCTAAATATCCATCGCCCTCTTGTAGAAATTTTTTTTAATATGTGGCTAGACTTATTAGCAACTGCGCGAGAAAAGTTTAATGGTTAATCGTTGATCGTTAATAATGAAATCCAAGTATTAGAAAAGGTGAACACAATGATTGGGTCATCGCCTGCCTTGAGTTAGCGTAGATTTCACCAGGAATTGTGGAATTGAAGAATCTTGGAACTGACCGAGCTATCGAGCTTTGAGAAGGGTCATAACAAGGAGCTTCAACTCCAGATAAGTGCATTTCAGTAATCTTGTATATCCGTTTAGTGGTTAGTATTTCAGAGTGTTTCCAGTTAAGCAATAAAAAATTGTATGTTTCATAAAGATAGAATAAAAGTAGCTATATTTAAGATCATGTCTTCTTCTTTCTTGAACCCTCTTACACCTAAAATGAACGAAATAAATGTGAAACATAAAAAAAAAATATTGTTCAAAATTACTCTCTATTTTTCGCTTCTGTATATGTTCTTTGTCTGTTTTTGAAAATTTCCAAGCAATTTACTTATTTATAAGCAATAGAATATCTTTAGACAGAGGTTATTTTTGAACCGGATCAGTAAAATTTGAGCGTTAAACTGTAAAAAAAATATAAATAAAAACACCGAAAATAAATTATAAATATTCTTACCTTTTACTATAAAAATAAAAGACTTTTAATATTTTCATGAATGTTAAACAGATAAGAATATAATATCAATTTCAGCGTTCTTTAAATAAGATATTTAATTAAAGTCTTTTCTTAAAACTTATATCAGTATTCACTACTATTTGAAGTTTTTATTCTCGTTGTTATGAATTCCTACTATTATTTTTTAAAAAAAATTAAATTCTTAATAAATTCCTGACAAATACACACAAATTTCGGATAGATATTTAACTTATTAGCTAACTAAGCACAAGAGCTTGCCGAAAATACATTTTAAAAGCTGCAGATCTTTTCAAAGAAATATTAATTTAATAATTAAGTAATTAAGAATTAATAAGTTTTTTTTTATTTTAATTGTTGAATGGAGCAAAAACGGATCAAAAAATTTCTTGATATCAACAGGAAAACTTATGAGAAATGTTAAAACTATTCTTAAGAAGGAAATATATTTTTTAAGCATGGTAAAATTTAACAGTTAAATGTAGGCTTTTTAAAGCTATTATAGTTAGTAAAAATATATTTATAGTTAGCGATTGTAGTTAAAAAGCAAAATGTTGGCAGGATGCCTTATGTTAACGTAAACCTATACTGCTTACTAAAATTGCCATGGTTTTTTTGCTGTTATATTTTCCTAAAAGTAACTTTTACAGTGTTTTTCAAAAACAATTAAAAAATAACAATTTATCTATTTTAAAAGAACGAAATATTATAGGAGCCAATTCTTAACATACCAATTTAAGAATCCTTAGTTGAAAAAATCTCTAGAATTTGAACCTAATATGTCCCATTTGAATACTTTCAACAATAGACAACGGAGGAATTAAAATGATGGTATCTATTAAAATTGGGAATTTGAGCTGGTTTAGAATTTCGATTTCTTTTTTTCTTATGCATGTGTAAGATAGCATATATACACATCGTATTCGAAGGCTAAAGTTTTTTTATCTTTCTAAAAAAATGGTTTTCCTTCCAAATGCAGGAGAATTCTTGTATTCTAAATATTAACCAAGATGGACGTTGAATAGTAAATCTTGATGGCATGGTTTTTGGCTAAATTTTTCTCCAAAATTTTATAAATTTAAAAAATTACCAAAAGAAAAATAAAAAGACTTGTTAATAATATTTGCTTGAAAAGAAAAGATGTAATTAATATCATCAGAGCTCAAGTGGCTCTCTCTGGGGAGGAAACTGGGAGTCAAAATATTTGCGGCGATTGGTATGCCGCCTATATGGTGCCAAATTAAAAAAAAAGATGCCAGCTTCCGGTGAATGTACCAAGTCGACAATGGTAAAATACCAATCCGCAGCTAATTTAGAAAAAAAAGTATTTTTTGAAAAAATGAATTAAGAGTAATTTAAAATAAGAAAGGTGAATTGCGAAATAAATTATAAAATACAAAGAAATCAATGAACATAAATTCTGGTTAAGAATATAAAATATAATAAAAAATTAAAAGAATTAGTTGAAGCTCTAGAAATAAGTGCTTGACTATTTTTTCTTCATTAGTCTCAAAATAAGCATTTTTATTCGAATTCTTAAATTTCGCATTCTTAATACGAGAGAGGGAGAATAACTGTATTGAATTCTAAATAGTTCATATTCTCCACACTCTTTTCATAAAAACAAGTAATATAAAAATTTTTTTTTTAGTCAATTCCTATTTAGATCAACAAAGAAAAATTTTATTTTAGTTATTTTTTATTAAATAGTTACAATTAATATAAAAAATATGTATATACATATGACAGAATCAGAACATTAAGCGGTAATTAATTTTTATTAAATCTCATTAAAGAATCATATTGTCATCCAAAACAATTGTGTGTATAAAATTTCAGTTCAACTGAATGCTTTAAAACTTGAAAAAAAAACCTTTTCAAGTTTTGACACAGGTCGCCAAAAAGGTCGCTAAGTCACCAAAAATGATGCCAACGTAGCTGTATTTGTAATTCTTTAAATAATTAGTTTAAATTAATTAATTTTTATTAATTATAATTAAATTATTGTATTGACATCTAAAATAATGATGTATATAAAATTTCAGCTCAATTAAGCGCTTTAAAATGTATTTTATTAACGATTGAAAATTCCACGAAGATAAATAAATAAATAAATAGAGTGTGTGAGCTTATAGTGTGAGTGTGTAGAAATTGAAAAATAAATATAAACATTACTTCAAATTGAATTGCACCCATATAAATTTGAAACATAAAACTATACTCTCTCTCGAATTTATTTTTCATTAAATGACCAGCATCTTTAATTCGGCTTTCTGTCGCATAAAATAAAAGTAGTAGTAATTAATATATTTTAAATTTGATGTTAAGAATTTAATTTGGATTTTCAAACCTGGTCTATGTACAACGATCCTTCACACTCCGGAATACATGATTGAAAACTGACAAATCGTTTGAAGAGATAAAAATTTTGGATTATAGAAAGGAAAAAAAAAATAACACGGGAATCGAGATATAGCAATTTTTTAACAATATTCAAGAAATGTGCAAACAAAATAGTAGTTATATCCATATAAATAAAAATGGACCAAATAATACAAATTAATACAAATAATACAAACAATTTTTCATTGTAACCATTTATTCATGCTGGAAATGCAATTCTAATTGCTTAATTGTAATGAAATAAAAAATGATTTTTTTATGCCAATCAGTTTATTTTGGTAGGAAAAGTGGGATAAAGGAAATGAAAAGAGATAATTTAAGGGACGAATAAATCCTCGTACATAACTTTTATTTTATTCTGTTAAGGATTTTCCAGATTTTATAATAATAATAAAAAAACCCAATGCTTTTTATTTTTTACAATAAAATGTATATTATATTTTCAAAAATATGACTCAAATTTCTTATCTCCTGAATATGCGTTATTATATAAAAGCATACCCCAATTAAGATTGTAGGTACCAGAATATGATAAATACGATTTAGAATATCTTCTTTTAGCATCCCCCTATACAAGTAGTGTAGTTTTGCACACATAGATAGTGATAGTTGTTTCAAGATTATTTTATGACATAGATGATTTTATGGATCCTGTTATATATTTAAGGTAAGTGACTACTTCGGAGCACTTTTTTTTAAATATATAAATTTTCACCAAACAATACTCACTTTTTTTTATTTGAAATGGGGCATAAAACTAGGAATTCAAATATAATTTCTACAAAATTAAAAATAATTTTGGATACATTTGAATTTTGAGTGAAATTTTTGTCAAAAATTGCAGTTACGGTAAACCTGGTATTGAAAATTCTTATTAGTATATTCTAATATTATTTATACAGTACATAAATAATATCATTATCTGTGCTTAGAGCTATAAGATTTGTGATACTTTTGAATGTTTTTGAAATATGTCGATTTTTATGCAAGAGCTCAATTTTTTACAAAACACTGATGATATTTTCTCACAAAAAGTGCAATAAAATGCATAAATGTACGCAGAGAGATTACATTTTGATTCATAACACAGATAGAACTAAATGAAACATGTTCTGAAAATATCAATTCAATATCTTAAAAATATTTTGTGAAGGGATCTGCTTCCAGTTTTGTAAAGTCGGTTTCCAGTTTACAAATTATACTATAACTTTGCTTCTAAATATCGTAGAAACAAAAATAAAGAGTGAACGGAATCTTAAATATTTGGGCTATAAAGAGTAAAAACATAAAAAAATTCGAAAAATTTCACCAAAATGGCAAATATTGGGTAGTCACATCCCTTAACAATTTTTAAAAAAAATTTTTAAGAACGGTTTTTTAGAATCTTAACAATTACAATATTTTCTAAATAAATCTTTCATACGTATTTTTCAGTATTCTAGAGAATTTTAAAATCTGTGCTGGTTTTTGTTTGTAAATGAAAGAAAATTGTAGTGTAATATATGAAATTATCATTGTTACTTAATTAGAATTATTGAAATGTGTTTTTTAGTTTTCAATTAACTAAAATAATTTTCCAGCTATTTTTGAAATTCTTTAGAATAGTTGATAATAGCTTTTTTAAAACATTATTTCAATATATCCTCAACTATTAATTCAAGGTTGCTGTAAACATATACACCACCAAAACCATCAATCAATTAAGATTAGAATTCAAGTATACCCCAAATCATTAACGCTTTCGGGAATTTATCTAAGATATTAAGATTTTGAATTTGTTGATGGCTAGAGCTTTTGTATGTCAGTGACAATAATAATCAGAACACCTCAAATTATGACCTAAAAAGAAATCACCTGTTGGTTGATTAATTTATAACTAGGTGATAATTATATAAGTTCCTGAAATGGTTTTTTTAATAAGGATTTCCTTAATTTTTCGCAGGATCACGGATAAAATATAACACGTATTTCCTCTTATTATGGGATAAATAAAGTTTCGAAACTATTAAAACGTCATCGTAGTAATTTTAATAAAATAATTTCATTTTTTAAGAGTATTTTCATTAAAATTATAGCAACATATATATTTAGTTTGTTAAGGCTCATATACGAGGGATGATCAGTAAAAACAGGTTACAAGCCGTAACATTTGAAAACTACATATTGTGGAGAAATTTATTTTCGCCAGAGTGAAAACAAATGGCGCTACTTGTCATACAGCTGGTTCGTGGGTAGGTAGTGAAAGTTCCAAGAGGGTTCAGGACGACAGAAATGGCAAAACTCTTAGGAAATTGACCTCGTTTGGAAGTGTGAGGTGTGATTCGATTTTTATGGACAAATGATGTGTTCGCATCTGCAATGAGCATACAACATGTAGCGAAATTGCGTCACTCTTTTCAATCAGGCGGACAGCATGTTGAAAACCGCAATATGACAGGGAGCTGCCGGCCAAGTTCTTCAACGACAGAAATCATCATAGCACGAATTGGAAAAATGATTCAAAATGATCGACGGGTAACTCTGCGTGAAATCTTGTCAGAGCTTGGACTGAGCTATGGTAGCAGGTAGCATATCGTTTCTGAAGTCCTGCGATATTCCAAGACAGTGTTGTGAAAACATCCACCGAGACCTGACTAAATGGACAGGGACCTGATTTCTACCAAGACGGATTGAACAATTTGGTTCTGTGTTCTGATTAATGCCTACATATGCTTGGTGATTATATCGAAATGTGATAGGCACGCATGCCTCTTAATTTCCTTTTGTATTTTCTGTCTATTGTTAATAAATATTTCTTTATTCGAATTGTAACCTTTTTTTCTGATCACCCCTTCTATAAATATATAATAATTCATTTTAATTACATCTTATACCTCTTTTTTAATGTGTAATTGTCCTGACCCTTCAGGACTGTTGTGTATGTTATCAATTGTTGCTTGTCCACCTAATGGGATTTAATTGTGACTTTATCTCTTAGAAATTAGCTTATTTTAAGCTATCAGCTAATTTTAATTATCCTTTATATTATCCCCTCTTACGATATCTTTCCACCAATCACAAGATCCGTCCACGGAAGTTATGAATTTTGGAACTTCCGGTCTGTGTTTCATATAAAAACTGAGATTCTCTTTAAAATTCACCCGCCCATTATCCTCGTCATGTAATACTTGCATATGTTTTTTTGTGTGTGTGTGATTCGTTAAGTGTCGTCCATATTTGTATTTGCGCATGCGTTTAAATGTACAATAAATTGGATTGCCATCGAAAAAGGATGCCTTATTACACACACACACACACACACACA
>BMAV01007872.1:201528-216571 GCA_019973955.1 Trichonephila inaurata madagascariensis
CACACACACACACACACACACACACACACACACACACAATAACTCAATTCACATTGACAACCTAAATAAGACCATCGGTGAAAAAATCCTCACCACTCCGGTACGCAACATATACATATTTATACATACATATATATATATTTAAATGTATATAATTTAATCACAAATTAATAATCAATTCAAAAATTGAAATTATATGAATCTTATAACATTAAATCCCATTTCAAAATATCAATGGCGAATATAGAAGATAAAATTCCAACGTTTTCAAACAAAATTAAAAAATTATAAAATAAAAATTTATTTAATATCCAAGTGCAACCTCGGACTTAGGATCGATAAGTGGGGTTAAACTAGTTTGATGGCACCAACCTTCCCCCTATTGCAACTTGGTAAGTTAATCGGAAAATATCCAATTTTCAAAAATTTAAAAATTAAAAATTTATAAGTTAAAATTAAACCATTACACTTGAAAAATTAAACTATTCGCCATCGCATTCTGAAAGATATTATAACATTACAATATTAAAATTCTAAAACAATTAAGTGCATAATATAAATGAACCATCGAACACCAAAGATGACGCACCCATCTTTAAAATAGTTGTACAGGTAGAAAAAATGTCTAAAATCCGAAATTTCAAATTAAAAACCCAGTATGATCACAAATGAATAACGTAAATCATTAAAAACTCACCAAAGAGCATCCTATCAATAATTCAATTCACAATATATACCTATTTGTGAAAATTATAAAACGCATCTAAAAAAAATAAAATACAAAATTAAACAAAAAAACACAGTAAATATTTTAAAGAAAGTAAAAAATACAAATAAATAAAAATTAAAAATTTAACCCTTAGAGACAAGAAGTAATTTTGGATTTAAGACCAAATAGGAGAGGTTGAACTAGTTTTAAGCTACCAACCTTATATATTTATATATCTTTAAAATGTGTATATATCGGCTTTCTATATATGTAACAATAAACCCTACTTAATTATATTTCATTTTCTCCAATATCATTCGCAGAGAAGTTCAAATGCAACAGTTATTTTTGTTACTATTTTATTTGTTACAGGATAGTAATAATGACCATAAACGTGTTAAGTTTCGTGATTTAGGGACGATTTTACTGGGAAGATACAGTTAGAATTTCTTTTCAGACTGACTAATGTGTGTTCTTTTCTAAATCAAATATATGTATTCTTTTTTCTCGTACTGTTATAGGCACGTACGCAAAATTTTAAGAACCGCTGTTGTAGAATAAATCATAATCTATTCTTATTCATTTTTCATATAATCACTACCTGTATTCTGATCATAATCAATGTTGTTAACTTATTTAAATTTATTTAAAGCAGTATCATTCAAGGATCACACACGAAAATAAAAGAGGAAAAAAATACATTTTAGCATGTTCTTGCCACGATCCCATCTGGCCCGATCAATTAGGAGTCTAAAACCCTTAATGAAGAAGGCCGTTAGCGAACCAGGGGGCGGAATCTGTCTGATAATTCGTAATCAACCCCTTCAGAGTCGGAACTCTCCTGGGAACTTTAGTGGGTTTCCTTTTCCTGTTTCAGTAACTGGTTCTGCCATTGTCTTCTGCCTGCTTGCCAGAGATAGGATCCTACAACTAATGAGATCCCTTCTTTTTAAACCCCACCACCCCCCGACAATGGAAGAGCCTAATGATGCGGAAAGAAAACTTTTAACTCTTCATCCTTCAAAAAGGAATGGTAGAAGGAGGATGTAGAATTCTCTAAGAACAAAATAGTGGTTTTTCTTAACAATCGAAAGAAGTGTGAAGGGCAAATATATATATATTTCTATTTCTGGGTAAAAATCGCTGGAGGTTAAAAGACCGTGGTTTTTTTTTTCTTTCTCTTTCTGAAATATATACGTCCTCTGGGCACGATACAAACACCATTATACACCTATTACTTGAAGCCATGGAAGATGTTTTGTAGGTGATTGTCTGAACATTGCCGTTTTTGATTCTGGTGTCGTTAAGAGTTTTCTTCTAGTTTTTGAGCGATCTTTGAACTTTTAAAAAGAAGTGTAATAGTAACGGTCTTACGTCAGAATACTGAACTTGAGTTGTTTACTACTATTTTGAGGAATATAGGTAAATGATTTTTAAATATTTTAATGAAGTAGATTATGGTTTATTTCACTAAATACACGTCTTGTTAAAAGAATAAAGTTCTTTTTTTATATTCAGTGATTCACCCAGTACAAAGTGAGTGAGTGAATATTAACGTCGCACTGTTCAGCTACACGAGGGCTTTTAGCGACGGACCACGTAATTTTGAACCATGTTCAAGTGACGTGGACGACATCTGTGTGAGCTGGCACTGCCCTCTCCTAACTACCACACCAACAAAAGGACGTTTCAGCTCTCGACAGATTTAATATGCATCGTTGCCCTACACGGTAATTCTTTAGTGGTACTCATGACATGATCGAACTCATGACATGCCTACCATTATCCGATACCTTGACCACTGGGCTACCGCAGCCCTTCACCAAGTATAATTTTTTTAAATATTTTTAATGGAAATAGTATAGAACTAAGCTTCACCAGGCACTGTGAAAGGCAAACCCCCTAAGGTATCCGACTACGTTCGGAACCGTGATTTTAAAAAAGCACATAAATGGATAATTTTCATGATTTTTTGTGTCACTTAGATTATAATACATGTATAAAATTGTTTTAAAGACATTTTGACAAAGAAAAATTATTTAAATACAATATTTCGGCAAAAAATTAACTTAGAATAACCTTTTTCAAAATGTTCTCCTTTTGTGAAAAATGCTTCTATTATAATAATATTTTGCTTGTATATAGCTCAAGTCTCTGTACAGAGGCTCAATTATGAGTTTTGAAAAATTCACATTATTTTCAGAGTTACAACCCATTGAAATAATTATCGGCTTTTTTTTAAAAAAATTCTCCCCTCTGTTGTCGTAAAACATGAATAAACCCACTTCCAAGTTGTATATTTCAAAAATTCTAGTTGAGCCTCTGTACAGAGGTTTGAGGTATATACAGGCAAAGAATTATTATAATAGAAGCATTTTTCGCAAAGGAGGATATTTTGAAAATGGGTCATTCTATGTTCATTTTTTGTCAAAATATTGTACTTAAATAGTTTTTTATTGTTATACTATTTTTAAAACAATTTTATGTACATTTTCTAATCTGAGTAATACTAAATATCATAAATATTATGCATTTATTCGCTTTTGCAAAATCACGTTTCCGTACGTTGTCGGATACCTTAATTTGAAATGATTCTTAATGACGAGCATGGCGTAAAGTGGTATCTGTACTGTAAAAAAAAAAAAAAATATCACTACAGTAGAACCTGTTTATGTTCGGTTTTTTTTATGTGATTTTACTTTTGTGCAATTTTATTTTTGTATGATTTTTTTTGTGCGATCCTTTTTCATGCGGTATATGAACTTCAACGTCTTTGACGCCTCTCTAGAGTTTTCTATTAATGTTCATACATACACTTCAAGACGCTCTGTTCACATTGCTTATAAACAGTCTCGACAATGCACGTTCCCTTGTTTTTTCTCTATGCACTAGCAGCACGCTCTTGATTGAAGACGAAACTTTGAATGACAGTGACATTATCAATCATTTGATAGATTGTGAAGATGGACAAAAAGAATGGGATTATTTGATAAAATATAAACAGGGATTCAGGTTTCCAACAAATTGGAAAAACATTTTCTTAAAACAGATACCAGTTCCAAAAGAAGTTTGAAATTCCAAAAAGAGCTTTGATCATGCATATTTGATTATCGTGATGTTCTCAAGCAACTGACTAACCGACCATCTTCACAAAAATTCTCCTCTTACTTTTTGGTGCTAAAAAAATAAATCAATTCAAATTGTATCTTCATGTGACTAAAGCGATTTTGAACGAATTCATCACAGAAAGATGCGCGGTTTGGATTGCGATGAGTAGCATTGAATTCTCTATGAGCTTTTTGAAAACGTCTCTATGTGTACAATGAGAAATGAAATGTTTTTAAAATGTTTCCATGTGAAATTTAATTATGTATTTTGTTTGGAAGTACTTTGTCATAAATTTAGTAAATAATTGACATATTTTTTAAGTGCAACCTTTTCTTATGCGGTCTCTCTCTTTACCGCATAAAAAAAATTTTCTGTAGCATGTCGACAAAGGTGTTAGTTATATGTATTTATGAACTTTTCGCATATTTTTTGTGCGGTTTTTTGTATGCGGTTCCTATCTACCGCACAAAAACAGGTTTCACTGCATTGTCAAATGCTTCGAGTTCTGGGAAACATATTTGAGTATTTAATATAAAGCAATATCCCATATTGAAGCCAAGTGGCTGAGTGGTAGCGTATTGCGCTTGCGCGCCACAGGTCCGGGGTTCAATTCCCGGGTTGGACAAGATCAACTCAGTTTTTCTTTCCTTAAGTTAGTCGACAAATAAGCACTAACCTTGTTTAGGAGCTAAACACTGGTGATTTTGAGTCAGACAGATCACCTGACTGGAACATCTGCTCATGCACCTCAGTTACCAAGCCATGAAAACTGAGATGGGCACAGTGGATCTTGGCTGTCATAGTCTGTTGCACCATTGAGTTTACTTAAATATTCGACATTCATTGCATTGATTTTACAGGAATGTAGATTTAAAGCAATGCCATATTAGTTATGAATTTTGCCCAGTATATGGTCTTGTGTATATTTCCTCAATATATATAACATAATCAATATGTGTTAAACGAGTATCGAAACGAATATTATAATGAGTTATTAAGAATACTTTCTTCATTTTTCTATTACTGTATCCAAAATTATCTTATTGCATTTTTGAATAATATTTTAATTATAAAAATCCTGCAATAATAAATATTTGATTCCATCTATTTTTTCAATATGCAAAGGAATTGATAACTCCTTTGACAGCTATGTGCATAATTTTGTGATATAAGTATGTATCCATTTGCATTGTAATGACTTTTTTTTAAAAATTTTATCTGTACCATTCAATAATTATCAGTAAAAATTTAGCTCTATTAGTAGTATACTTCTTTTCTATGAAGATTAAAATACAATTCATAAAAAAAACTATAAGATTGTTTTCGATTACTTTTGCAAGAAATTTTGGAGGCAGATATTTTTTAAAATTTTATAAATCAATACCAAGCTAAAAAACAGTTTACATTAAAGCCAATGGTTGAGCTATAAGCCTTATAATTTATTTTGTTATTGTTGCTTTCTTTCTTAACTTCGTCAGAAAATGAAATTATTTCTCTTTCTCTATCTATACATATATGGTGTTTCAAAGATTCAAGTTCAATTTTGGAGAGGAGGTACAGAACTTCATTAAGAATCATAATAACATAGGAAAGTATACGAGGAATTACCATAACGGATGTGATAAACAGAGATAAAGACATAGGATAGACAACAACAGAAAGTGGAATAAATATTTTATTACGCTACTGTAGCGGTAATAACAGTTAACATAAGCCAGTAACAGCCTCCAGACAGAGGTGGTCACTTTTGTCTAGTGGTATGTTACGTGCTTACAAATCCAAAGGTTGCTGGTTTTACATACTCGACATAACATACTCGAGGTCCAACTAAAAATTTACCGAAATGTAGATGTTGTTTTTAACTTTTATTTCATTTTAATTTATTCAATTATTATTTCATAGCACACTAATACACTACACATGAATACCTTTATTAGCGGGAATGGTGAAATTGTTTCCCGGAGGTCAGAACAGCAGGTATTTCTGGCATTATACATATATTCACACATGTGTTTTCTCTTTCTTGATGTGTCGGTCTTTTCTTTCTTTTTCCGTCTCAGCATGTATTACATTCTCAGACATTCATTAGCTTTGAAAAAGTTAACCAAATGAAGTTAAGGGCTTCATTAATCATGTATTGTTACTATTTTTCAATAGTCATTATGCATAATTTCTATGTTGAAATCTCTAGTTGAAATAATCTTTATTTATTCCGCTCTAATGTCTTATCATCAACATCAAAATTATTTAAGTTATTTTTCAACATACACACATATATTCGAAGTCAGTAGTTACAGTTCTATGTGTTTGTATCAAAATACAGTAAGATTCGAAAAAAAAATCGATTCAAAGCTCTGTATAGTTAATCGATTCAAAAAATACTTATTTTAAAACACGTTAATGATTTCTTAACCATCCAGTTCCGACGACCCTCAAAAATCAATTCCAAAACTAGTATTGAATCTCAATTATAAAACAGGAACCTTCAACAAGTAATAAATCACTTGAAACGCAAATAACATAGATTAAGGAGCCTCCTTTAAAAAAAAAGAGAGGCAAATGGGTATCGAAACCCGGGCGAATAAAAGGGGGTGCCAACGACAATTCATTCTGGACGAGGCCTTGAGCCCGGATCTTTTCTCTCAACCGATTACCCCAACTCTGTTACGATATCGTCACAATCAGAGAGGGAGCTGAAACAACAACAGTCCATGATTAGATTTCTCAGGGAGGACGGCGTTTACCCCAAAGATTTATTCATCCGCGCGAGATCATCATAATCAGCCGGCAAATCCATTGGGCTGACAAAAACCATTCTTCCTTATCGCCCCGAGGAAGAAAAGATAGATTAAAAAAGAAGAAAAAGGGAAAAAAATGCATGTATAAAAGGAGAAGTAGGAATAAGTAGGGGGGTAGCGTCCACACAGGGAAAAATGCCGACGACAAGATCCTGATGTCGTCCATGTATGGCCACCACGAACCAGTTTCCCATTCATAGTTTAAATTAAAATAAGTAATATAAAAAAAAAATAAAATCAATCCCTACTTAGGTCAGCATAGAAATTTTTTATTTTAGTTACTTTTTGTTAAATAATTACAATTAATATATAAAAATGTATATACACAAGATATAATCACAATGTTAAGTGGCAAATAGAAAGCGATTTCCTTTCTATATATGATGTTAGAATATTATTTTTGTTTGTTACTATTTATTCATTCATAAATCACATTATCAGAAATTAGGCAATCCCAAGTAGAATTCGAGCCCAAGACCTTTGGATTAGAAGTCCAACGCTCTATCCATTGCACTACAGCGACACAACGAGCGATTTTCCTTTTTATATATGATCCACTACAAGTTTAAAAAATATGTATTTGAATAAAAAGCATTTTACTAACGATTGAAAATTTCAACAATATATATATATAAGGAGAGGGTGAGCTAAGAGTAGAAATTGAATTGTGAATTAAAAAAAATGCTTCTGTGATCAAAATATATATTTTTATAAATTCGTATTACTCGTAAAAAGAGGTTAATTCTCAAGTTTTTTAAGTCTCATGTTAAAGAACTTGTAAAACCCATTTTACGAGTAAAGAATTTTTGAAATTTAATGAACCTTTGAACTGTTTACACACGTTCGGAACTGTAATTTTGCAATAACGTGTAAATGAACAATGTTCCTATAATTAGTGTCTTTTGAGTTTGAATATGCGCATAAAATTGTTTTACAAGAATAAAAAAAATCATTTAAATGCAATTCGACCAAAATTGTAGAAAAATGACATTTTATGGAAATTATTTCTTTTTATGGAAAAAATTCTCTTACAATAATATTTTTCCTATTAATAGCTATAATTTTTCTTATTAATAGGCACAGAGTCTTAAGAAGGGCTTAAGAAAAATTCACATTTTTAGAGTTAATACCAGTTAGAGTAATATTTTGTTATTTTTTTTGTTAAAGCCTCTCTACTCTTATATATTAAAATGTGAATAGCTCCACTTCTAAATTATATATTTCAAAAATTCTATTCAAGCTCTCTGTACAGAAGTCTTAGCTATATATCTAGGCAAAATATTATTTTCATAGAAGCATTTTTCATAAAAGGAGAATGTTTCGAAAATATGACATTCTTCCCTCATTTTTTTGCCAAAAAATGCACTTAAAAAGTTTTTATTCTAATAATTTTCTTAAAACTATTTTATATGTACACACTAATTCAAGCGACACTACACATCAAGAATCTATCCCTTTATACTCTTTTTCTAAATCATGGTTCCGAACTTAGAGGGATACCTTAAGTTATTGTTGCTGTAACAGATACACACTGCTTATAGTATTCCATACTTAAAATTTGAAAATACTGAATATTTTCATAATTTATGTTCATGCTATTAAATAATGTGTTATCTTGATATGTTGTAGTTTTGAATGCACAGTAAGAAACTCCATATGCATTAAAAATGTAATATTCACCTAGAAATACTTGTATAGTAAACTATGCTTTTTTTTACATATGAGATAATTAAGTCGAAATAGGATATTAATATTAACACACTTGAGCTGGTTTGCCCGTACACTGTAGTATCCTCTATCGAAAAATGACACACACACACACGATCTTCAACCGTTTGAAATACAGGTACGAACATGAAATTCTTTGGTAAGTATGAGATAAATTTTTTAAAATACATGAAACATTCTTCATGGCATGCATGGGTGTATTTATAAAAAGCAAACATTAAGGAAGTTTGCGTTTCACCATTATAAAAAAAATAGTGCAAAAATTTTAAAACTGAAAAATTAAAATAAAAATTTTCCTTTTTTACATTCTGTTACTAAACTTAGTTATATACAGTAAAAAATGTTTCCCTTTTTAAACCATGTAGGGCAAAAAAATCGACTGCTTAAAAAGTTAAAAAAATTTTGTGCTTAAAAAAATGTTCCAAATTATTCATATTCTTGTATATTTGATGAAAACATCTTTAAAAATGCATTTCAACATTTTATTTAAATGCCGAAATGATCCCAGTTGAGTTCAATATTTCCTAATTATAGGTCTAGGTATAACATTAAGTAAAATCTTTTTATGTTATAGTTTTCCTTTTTAATTTTTATTTGCGACTAGATTTCTTCTATTATGCAGAAAATTAAGAGATCCGTCACCATCAGCCCTGTTGTTGCTTTATAGGCAATGTTGAACTCTCACTCTCTCTATTATATAGCTGATGTTTTAAAATAAGAATTAAGAGAACAATATAATTTTGCAGCAGCATTTATGGATAAAATTTGAAAATTTCTCAGTATGCTTAATAGGAAAGTTTTAACATTCTATTAAATGAAGGGTAAATGCTAACTTCCATTTCTTGTTCTCACAAATTATAAAGATTTCCTCAAGTTCCTTTCCATGAAATTAGTTTGAAAGCTTTGTCAATCGTTTATTTATAAATAAATATCGAATCCATGAAGAAAATAAAAAAAGAATACATATTATTAAATAATAAATTAATTAATAGTTGTATTACTTATTCCCTCTTACCATTTATAAGTTCATTAGAAACTTAATAACATATAAATTTTCTTACACTATTTGTGTTTTTTTTTATTTTGTAGAAAAAATGCAATATTCCAACACTTGATTTCTAAGAAAAGAAAATATCAAGTCAAGACTATTCAACCTAAAGTATAAAATTCGTAATTAATATCAGGTTTAATTAAATACGAAAATATCACTGTTAGGTAGAATATATAAAGTAAGTGAAAATCTAACAGAAACAAAATTTAAGTTCAATAGGTACAGTAGCAAAATTAATTTAAAAAAATATTACTGAAACCACACACAAGCTCTCGTATGAATCTTAATTGCCACTTCATAATTACATGCATAAATGATGTTGTATGCTATGAAGATAGTAATTGCAAAACAATATATATAATGTTTTATTTAAGTTATGATTCAATAATATTGTGCACTTGAAAAATTTTAACATGTGTTTGTGTGTCCTTTGTGTTTTCATTAAATCTCACAGATTTTTGCTTGAAACAAAATTTTAAAAAAGTAATAACTACAAAGTACATAATATTAAAAATAATAAAAAATAAATAAACTATAGATTTAAAAAAAAAAAGGTTTTCAGGAACACTTCTAATGAAAGGAAAATAGTTATTTAACCAGATTACTTTTTAAATACATTTTTAAAAAAATAATATTAATTGTACTATGTGTATTTTAATTTTTTTCATGGATTTTTGCCCTTTAATTATAACGAAGGAAATACTGGGATGTCCAGAAATATTTAGTTTATAAATCCTTAATTTTTTTATAGCAAAAAAACTAACAATTTTTAAATTTTATCATTTAGGGAAAGAATAGATTTTAATTCATATAGATACCAATAAATATTTTTTTGGAACTTAAATCAAAATAAATTTTGAGGTTCTATAAACATATTTGTCTGTATATTGCAAGATGGCGAACAAAATTTTGATTTTGCATATTTTTTTTAAAAAAAAAACTGGTGTCCAAAAATGGAGTTTAGTGTCACTCGATTGCTTTTACTGTCAGTGTCCCGACAAAAGAAAGACCCATTGATTTCAAATAAATCGATCTGGTGGTATTTGTGGAATGTGGCAACGATTCCGCAAAACCGAGGTTCCGAGAAACAGGAGAAACTCTTTTTAAATGGAAACACGACGGAGTCTTTCCTTTCCAGTGTTCCGAAAATTTTCAGAATTTTCGGGTACACCGTTTCGACATTTTTTTTACTTCCATTTTACCTTCAACCCGGAGGGCAATAGCGGAAGAAATAACAGGGAAATGTTTTGAGAACGATTGATTTATATCCTGTACGCTCTCCTGGGTTTCTCTGGTGTTTTTGCAGAAACAAAAATTAAATCCACATGGAATTTTAGAAAAAAAGAAAATAGAATAAAAATAAAATCCGAATTTGGTGATCGTTTGTTTTTGGCAGTTTTTCCAATGCCGATATATCCCTAGAATTAAGGTTTCTTTCTTTTTTTCCTTTCGATTTTCTTGTGCTTCTTTCTATTCAAATCAGTTGAGGAATTTGAAAGGAAGCTAGCTCTCTTTTGCAAGTGGATACACTACGATAAATATAAATGCTGAATTTGCTATAGGAATTCTATTTCATTTATTTTTACTATCTACTTTTATCAATGTATCCGTTTCGAAGATGCTACGATTGAATTTGAACAATTGACATCACTGAAAATAAAATTGTTAAAAAAGAAGGAAAGTGAAACAAAAATAGNTTTTTTCCCCGTTTATGTTTTTTAATACTTTTTTTAATTTGTGGAATAGAAAAAAAGTCCACAAAAACTTTTTGCCTCGGTTTTACGAAAAATTATTTCTGTAAGAAATTTTACTGGTATATATAATTAAACTTTTTCTTTAAAAAGATCTTGGTATATTAAGGGGACATGGTACGATTTAAGCAAAAAATTTTCATTTAAGGATTTAAAAAAATTTTTTTTCTTTGCCTCCTAAGTGTGTATACTATGTAAAACAGATTTTGTGTTCAAAATTTCATAAAATGCTAGCCATATAATTTTTTAAGGAAAAAATTTGAAATTTGTGAAGTGAATTTAAAATGCTACTCCTCCTACAAAAATTTACGTACACGCATGAAACTTGATTTACAAGTATTTCAAACTATGTATAACAAAAGTTGGTATTGGTTTTGCGATAACATGATTGGTATTCGTACAATACCTCTTTCTATGAATGCTCATTGAAAATTCCTTAAAACATGAATGAATTCTGAGATCAATTATTTTTTTAAAAAAATAAGTATTGCTTTGATTCAAAAATGCATACCAACTTTTGTTACATGTACTATTTGGCAATAGGTGAAAAAAATTCAAAGCATTAGGCACAATAGAAAAAAAAGCCTTAGCATTTTAAATGAAGACAAACTAGTTATTTTATCTTTCTGAGATAAGTAAGTTTAAAGTTTTGATTTGCCATAGGTATGTAAATAAAAACGAACGTAAATGCTATCATAATTCTGCGTTTTTTAAGCTTACAGCTTTCTACTTTTGTGTGGTTATAGAAAAATATATAAAAATTATTTTAGGCTAAAAAAAAATTAGATTTGATCTTTTGACCGATTTTGGTCAATTGAATCGTACTGTGTCGCCTTAATTAAAAATTTATTTAATTTTACTTTAAATATAACATTAATTGTTAAATAATAGATTTATTTTTTATTATTTTATATTACCTTTACTAGCTTTTAAACACCAAAAAAGGCGGAGCATTTAAAAACCACTAAAAATATTTTTTATTAATTTTATTCATAAAATACTTAAAAAATTTTTATCGATTAAATTTACTTACATATCTTATACTTTAAAAATTGAATTAATTTTAGGCCTTAAAATTTTTAATTAATTTATTTAATTTGCTCTTCTTTTCACTGAGTGAAAGGAAGAGTTACATTAACGTCGCACTATAAAGCAACTCGAGGGTTTTTGGAGACGGACCTCGTATATTTAAAACTAGGTCAAGTGACGAGGAAGTAAGCTGTGGAGCACTCTCTCCTAATTACTACGTCATACCAACGGGAGGATATTAAGCCTAGACCAGAGATGGCGAACCAGGGGCACGCGACGCAATATTTTTTGGCATGCCAGTGATCAAAATGTTTTGCATTTTATTTCAAAGTTTACTATGGAGTGTTATGAACAAAAGCGAACGATCGGTCGCGGGGTGGCGGAGAGCACACTCGTTTGTTATTTTCTTGCCTTAGTTTTATCGTAGACAACAATTGCTTATAACTGTCTATGCATTTCATACTCATTTTCATTGACAAAACTGTACGTTAAAGTTTATCTGCTTTATATTTACGATTTTTAACTGCTATTTAACATGGCTAGTTCAGAGAAAGAACAAAACGTGGAAGTAGTAAGTGTAACAGAGAATTTTAAATTTGTTGAACCGAGAAACATGGCATTATTAGTAAAGCCGACAAAGAGGTGTGTGTTTTATGTTCTGGAATAGTGGTATGTAGAACATCGTCTCTAAAATGGTATTTTGAAATAAATCACAAACCTTCTTGTCAAAAAGAGTGAACCACAGCAAAAACATTTAAATGCTTAGAAACCGTTTGGCAGATGACTCAAATTCAGCATGTATTCTACAAAAAGTAACATTTTTCCATCTTAATATATTTGTCATTCAATCTGCAACACAAAGCACACTAATGTTACTTTAATTTGAATTGCACGTATAACTAAAACATTTATAACTGTACAATGCAAAAGGTATTTTTTCATAGTAAATAGAGTTTTGTGTTGTTAGTATTTAGTTTTATTATTTTCCAAATATATTTAACGGCACGTCTATACCTCATCAAACACTTTTTTAGAAAAAATGGCACGTTGATCCATAAAGGTGCGCCATTCCTGGCCAAGACAAATTTAACAGAGAACGACCCTCTCTACACATTGTGTATTTTCTTTCTAAGGACAGTGACTCAAAAACATTTTTCTTATATTCTTAATGATGATATTTGTTTAATAACTTTAAACTAACTAATATATTAACTAATTTAACCGTAACTATTGAAATTTCTGTTAATAAATTTAAATTTCCGTTTATAACTAGGATAAGAAAATAGATTAATTTAAAAATAAAATATCCCAATGCATTTTTTTTTTGTCTCAACAAATTTCAGATACGAATATTTTAATTTTAAAACCAGTTATTGCTTTATTTGTATTAATTTTGTTTTTAAAACACAATTTTCTCTCTTTAGTTATTTAAATTAATAATTAATTAAATTTAAAAATACTCCTCATGGAAATGAGTTTTGTTGGAATTCAATATTACTACTCATATATATATTATGTATGTGTGCGTAAATTTTAAAGTCATACATTTATTAATTATTTAGCTTAAAACACTATAACCCTGATTTTCGTTTTAGTGTACCTTAAGGTTTTTGAATACGCTCAGTGAGTTAGTGAATATTAACGTCGTACTATTCATCTAGTCGAGGGCTTTTGGCGGCGGATCTCGTAATTTTGAACCATGGTCGAGCTGTATAAGTGGCAGTTTTAGGATTATTGAGGAACCCTTAAATCCCTCATTCATGTGCTGAGAGTCAGGGAGGAGTGTTCAAAATCTTAAGGGTTCACGATGTTTGGGTGATACAAAAAGAACGTCCGGGGCTATAAAAGTTTAAGAAGCGCTGGTATAAATAATAATATACTTAAATGTATCGAAGTTCAAAGCCCTACTCTTCAAGTTTACGGTGTGAAAATTAAGAAACGAACGTCCGAGATCAAGTGTCGCTCTCGTCACTTGACTGCGGTTCACAATTACGTGGTCCGTTGCCAGTTGTTCTTATGTAAGTTCTAAGCATGATATGGTTAAACACCCATCCGTGTTTTTTTTTATTAATTTCTCTAGTACCCGAGTTTAAGGTATCCGACTACGTTCGGAACCGTGATTTTGCAAAAGCGTGTAAATGGATAATATTTATGATATTTAGTGTCACTTATATTAGAATACATGTATAAAATTGTTTTAAGGACATTATGACAAAAAAAATATTTAAATACAATATTTTGGCAAAAAATTAAATTAGAATAACCTTTTTCCAAATGATCTCCTTTTGTAAAAAATGCTTCTATTGTATTAATATTTTTGCCTGTATTCTCAGCTCAGAACTCTGTACAACGGCTCAACTAGAATTTTTGAAATGCATAACTCGGAAGTCGGTTTATCCATGTTTTACAAAAACAGAAGGGAGATATTTTAAGAAAATACGCGATAATTATTTCAAATGGTTGTAACTCTGAAAATAATGTAATCATAGTTGAGCCTCTGTACAGAGGTCTGAGCTACATACAGGCAAAATATTAATACAATAGAAGCATTTTTTTACAAAAGGAGAACATTTGGAAAAAAGGTTATTCTAAGTTAATTTTTTGCCAAAATAGTGTATTTAAATAATTTTTTTTGTCATAATGTCCTTAAAACAATTTTATACATGTATTCTAATCTAAGTGACACTAAATATCATGAAAATTATACATTTACACGCTTTTGCAAAATCACGGTTCCGAACGTAGTCGGATACCTTAAAAATAATCTTCCTAATACTCATTTTATTAATAATCCACTGCGCTATCTTACAAGTGCCAAGGTAGTCAAGTGATTATGGTCGTGAACTCATTTACGGGCATTGCTCCGAGC
>BMAV01007873.1:0-59756 GCA_019973955.1 Trichonephila inaurata madagascariensis
AAGGTTAAAAAGTAATTTTTGAAGGAAAATCTCCTTTTTTATAACGAATTCTTTAAAATGGGTATCTAAAGTTTTCAATAGGTAAATGTGCAACATATAATTAAAGATCTTATGTTTCCTTAGTCACAAGACATGTCACAACGTGTTTCATTTTATCTCTTGATATTTCATAACAAAAACTAAACAAATAAAAAAATATTTTAGAATTTCTTATATCAGATAAAATTGAAACTAATTAAAAATGTTTAAATTCACAATTATATATAAATATTAGAAAATGAATTAAAAGGTGCTTAACATAGAAAACAAATTAAAATATCACATATTTATTAATCGTCATTAACTAGAAATACATCGAATTCATGACTGTATTGGAAGCTATTTCTTCCTTACAAATCAATAAAAATGCAGGTATTTTCTATTCTTTAACTCTATAATTCTTTTAAAGCAATCAGTGAGAGAGATAAATTAGAATATCCGGTGGTGGCACTAATTCGATAATTCCTTCATTGTTTATTTGCTTGAAGAAATAATTGTGTAATAAAAAGAAAAAAAAATATTAGCGATATTGATCTATAATTCCATTAAAATCTTATTGGATGAATAATTCTCTATATATTTATTCAATCATAATTTAAATGAACTATTCAATACAGAGATCACGATTACTTATAAAGACATATTTTATGCTTTATAAAATATAAAATAATTAAGTTTTTTCTTTATAGAACTTCATTGTAGATAGATATTAGATGTACGGAATAGAATCCTTATTTAATCTCTTTTTGCGCGTACTATACCGCGCTTTCCAGTGTACTTACTCATCAATCCCAGATTTTTATGCATACTGACCATGACGTTATATCGCACATTTCATTTTGCTTTTTGACACTCAGTGAGGAGCACGTTTTATTTGTTCGCTTTTTAAAGTTTATATAACTACGAGTATTTTTGTTGTTTATTTTTACTTTTCTTAGAGCCAATATGGCAACATTGTTGGATTTCAAAGAAAGTGATTCTGAATGAGATTATTTACCGCAAACACAACAAGACGACACTGAATACGACATGGTCCCTGATACGGATTTATCTATTTGTGATGAACGATTTCGATACACTTATGTAAAGCATGGGGAAAGGCTTTCTGTTCCAAAGAACATTTTGAGTAATTTCAAAAAGATTTGTAATTTTAGCTCTAATTTTCCACTTTTTTTCAAATTTTTGTAACCCAAACATTGAGAAACTTAACTTTTCTAAAATCTGTCAGTAAAGTTATTTTTATTATCCATGAAAAGGTTTCTAATGTCAAAGGTATAAGGTATCCGACTATGTTCAGAACCGTGATTTTGCAAAAGCGTATAAATGGATAATATTTATGATATTTAGGGTCACTTAATTTAGACAATGTATGAAATTATTTTAAAGAATAGTTTTAAAAAAAAATTATTTAAGTAAATATTTTGACAAAAATAAGCATAGAATGACCATTTTCAAAATATTCTCCTTTTGAAAAGGCTTTATTATAATAATATTTTTGAGTAATTGTCCAGACCTCTGTACAGAGGCTCAACTAAATTTTGAAAATATAACTTAGAAGTGGGTTTTTTCCATGTTTTAGACAACAGAGGGGAAAAATTTAAAAAAAATACCGATAATTATTTCCCAAAAAGGTTATAATTTGAAATAATGTGAATTCTTCAAAAGTTATAGTTGGATTCTGTACGGAGGTCTGAATATTTAAAGGGAAAATATTATTATAATAAACATGTTTCTAAAAGGAGAACATTTTGAAAAATGTTATTCTAAGTTCATTTTACCGAAATATTGACTTAAAAATTTTTCAAATTCCATAAAACAATTTTATATATGTAGTCCAATCTAAGTGATACTAAATATCATGAAAACTATCCATTTATGTGCTTTTTTAAAATCACGGTTCTGAACGTAGTCCGATACCTTAATGTTCTTGTCATGATGTATTCTTTTAAAAATCTTTACGGGACTTAAGGTCAATTATATACATATTTATTATTAATAAAAGCCAATGTTCTATCTCCTGTATATCGTGAAATATTGAGCTGTTTGGATGCATTCTCTAATTAAAAACCTCTCATTTCTTCGCAAAATTCATATATTTTAAAATGGTATAAATTAAGTAAGGTATTTATTTATAAATGAATTAATTTTCTCCAAAAATATATTACATTTAAGAACGTTAAATGATTATATCTGAAGAATCAGAATAAATATTGTGTATAACATGTATTATATATATGTTATGTATTGTGTTCATTATATGTAGTATAGTAAAATAAGTTTTGCTCAGACCTTTGACAAAAAATAAATAAATAAATAGCAGTTTTTTAATTTAAACCAAAAAGAAATAAGAAATTAATCACAAGGTATAATTAATTTAAAAATTGCTTCATTTTTCTTTCAATAAAGCTAAAAGTTCTTTTTTTCAGAATAAAAAAACTAAATTGTATTATTTATTAAAATTAAGAATACGTCAATATACAATTTTGCTGCTTTAAGTAATTAAGTTGTACGTAAAAGAAATACATCGGATATATACATCAATATAAAATCGTTGCAACTTTTTCCCTTTGTTTTAAAAAAAGCATTATTTTCAATCTCTTGCTTAAATATTTATTTTAGAAAATAGTGACGCAGATTCTGCCCTTTTAATTTAATATTCATTGATTTCCCTTAATTTCAGAATTCTTATTTGATTATTTTAATTCATTAAAATATAGAAACTTTTTCAAACATGTAAAACAAAACATAAGTATCTACTTTCTGAAGAATCATAATTACATAAAATATAATTTATTTATTATTAATTAGTGTTTTTTACTAAATAATAAATATAGTCATTTATATAAAGAACTTATGAAATTAGCTTAGACTTAATTTAGCTAGTAATAAGAAAAACAAAAGATATAGTGTGGTCTCACGCGTATTACTTAACTTCCTCTTTGGCTACTTCATGACGTTGATTGATGTAAGAAATTTATCTGTAAAGAAATCATGATGTACGTAAATGAGCATTATAGAATGAACATAAATAAAGTATACAAGAGTGTGAATTCTAAAATATTGATTCGCACCCGCTAAGAAGTTCTTAAAAGTATAATCAAATGATGGCTAGAAGATTAAGTAAATAGCTCTGTGATCCCCAGTTTATTTAAGTTTCTGAGTAGCAAGATGGATCATATAGCTTTAGCATAATTACTTTTTATTTGAAATTTTTAAGCGTAAGCTACAGCACGTAACTTTAGTATCCAAAGATAAATACATTTATACATATAGCTATCGGATACTCTGCTACATCGTTGCTGTGTAGGCTCTATCCGCCGCATCTCTTAACGTCAAAGATTTGTTAAAATAGTCAAGCAAATGTTTTCTTTTGTTCTTCAGTTCCGCACCTTTTTGGTGGTCTTACTCATCTACCTTTTCACTTTCCAAATAAAAGTTCCAGTTACAATTTCTGTATTATGTCTTCTTAAAACTTATGTGTGGAACTCTCTAATGCCCTTTCAATTTCTGATTAGAAAGAACATGGGCGTGAACACGACACCCTTAGATGCGGTCCCAAATACCGCTGGCTTATTCTGGAAGAATTCCCATACGTCCCAAGACCATTTTGTTGCCCATGTTCAAAATCACATGGAGGGCCCTTAATTGACATTTCATTTCAACGCATAGTACACAATTTCTGACATTTCCCCCTCACATTAAAATGACACCCGGTTTTGAAGGAAAGAACATATAGCGCGTCTTTTCGCCTGACTTTCTAGGGAAGAAACCAGAAGTAGCAGACAGCGGGCTTAAAAGCGACACTACCACTAAATAGAGCGTTCCAGATGGAACCTATAAGAAGAGTTCCGGAAAGTGGATCCAAGTATAACAGCCACAAGACTTTAGTTTGTTTTTATATTATATTATTATTTTTTTAAATAATAAAGGAATAAAATAATAATCTGGATACTCAAACTGCTCCATGGGTATTTTTGATAAATAATATTCGAGTTGAATGAATATATTATGAAATTCAATGTGACGTTTGTTATAATGTTGAATCCAATGGCTGTTTATAGTTCTCTGGCGAAATAAAGGTACAAGGCTTCTAAGCAGCAAGTATCTAAAACCTCTTGTGTGCATCTTGAACTGAAGTAGAATATTTTGTGTTCATAAAATAAGTATATATTTGGTTGCGAAAATTACAAAAACAAAGCAACATATTAATCTACCTGAAGCTTTTTATTAAACCTTTTACCTTTCTAAACTTCCTTTTTTGTTTGATTAATTAAAAGAATTAGCTCAATGTTTTGTTGATCCTCTTTTGAATCAAAATTTTGCAAACTGAATATTGTTTTTCGTGTATGTATAGGAGAAATATTAGCAGCCCTGAGTAAATCAAAAAGTAAGTTAATCTGATGGATTAATGTATCTATTTACTAAGCGACTTTCCTAGTTTGAAAATAGTTGCGAAGTATCTCAATAGTCTTCGTTTCACCCTCATTGTAGTATTTGGTTGATAGGGTTTTCACTGAAACTAATATACCAAATAGAAATGCATTAGATTAATTTCATGGATTTTTGTCAAACATGTAGCAGAGACCTAAAATAGAGTTTTGCTAAAATAACCCTCACTTTTATTTTTTTTTGTGGTTGTTCTAACTCTATTCAAAACAAAGGATAATCAATTTAATTTACCCTTATTATGAATGTAAATAATGAATCCTAAAATAATTTACATTTTTACCCATATTTAATTTAAAAAAAAATTTTTAAAAAATTTCATATTCAGAACTTTTCATATTTAATCTTATATTAATTCAGAATATCTGATATATATATATATATATATATATATATATATATATATATATATATATATATATATATATATATATATATATATATATATATATATATATATATATATATATATATATATATATCTTGCTCAAATTTTCAATCGTTAATAAAATACATTTTAAGGTATCAACCCAAGGTTGGAACCGTGATTTTGCAAAAGTACATAAATGGATAATTTTCATGATATTTGGAGTCACTTAGATTAAAATACATGAATAAAATTGTTTTAAGGACATTTTGAGAAAAAAAATTGATTTAAATACAATATCTTGGCAAAAAATTAACTTAGAATAATCTTTTTCCAAAATGTTCTCCTTTTGTGAAAAGTGCTTCTATTATAAAAACATTTTGCCTGTATACAGCTCAGACCTCTCTACAGAGGCTCAACTAGAATTTTTGAAATATATAAATTAGAAGTGGGTATATCCATATTTTACGACAATGGAGGGGAGCAAGAAAAAAAACGCCAATAATTATTTCAATTGATTGTAACTCTGAAAATAATGAGAATTTTTCAAAATTTCTTGTTGAGCCTCTGTAAGAAGTCAGCTATATAAAGCAAAATATTATTATAATAGAAGCATTTTTTTCAAAAGGGAAAATTTTGAAAATTTATTCTAAGTTAATTTTTTTCCAAAATATTTATTTAAATAATTTTTTTGTCAAAATGTCCTTTAAAAAAAATTCTATGCATATATTTTAATCTGAGTGACACTAAATATCATGTGAAATTATCCATTTATGCGGTTTTATAATCACGGTTCCGAAGTAGTCGGATACTAAAGAGCTCATAGCTGGGAAATTTTTTATAAAAATTATTTTGGATACCAATGCTGTAATTTAAAAATAATTCAAAAAAAATTAATTGATTAAAGCTAATTATTAAAAAGTTTTTGGATAAAGCCACTTTTAATCATTTTTTGGCTTGGCCCCTTAAAACTTTGGTTTTTTTTCCCACATTTTAAAATTTCCATTTGAGCAGAAATTTTCTATACACGATTGTTTTGAGTGACAATACGATAATTTAATTATATTTAATTAAAATTAATTGACTGAAATTATATATTTAAAGAATTATATATATAGTTACGTTGGCTTCATTTTTAGAGACTTGGGTCAAATCTTGAAAATATTTTTCTTCTCGCATTTCAAAGCATTTAGTTGAACTGAAATTTTATATACCGATGGTTTTGGTTAAATACGATTTTTTAAATTATAATTAATAAAAATTAATTGTCCCTTAATATTTGATGCTGTCATATGTATATATATATATTTATATTAATTGTAAATATTAGATAAAAAGTAACTAAATTACAATTTTCTTTGATGACCTAAATCGGAATTGATTCTACCTTTTTTTTATCTTACTTGTTTTGATAAAGAATATGATATAAATTATCTGCAACTATTAATTTTAATGTAATTTTTGCACTTTGATGAAAAAGGGTCGGGGAAAATTGTTTTTTTTTACAAGTTTGAAAAGGGGGTATTTTCTTTTATATTTTATATTTTCATTCTTTTTATTAAGTGCATCAAATTAATACTTTTGATAATCCTTTTTACTTATTTTAAAACTTCCGTATTTTACAGAGACAATTGGAAAACGGGGGTTTATTTTGGATGAATGGACAACCAGAAGGCAAAATAAAAAACTTAAAGACAAAAATATCTTGCATTTCGAATTCAGAATACATATAATTTTAGTATTAGAAAAATTTTTTCCTGAAAAAAAAAATCAAGAATTCATAAAAAGGAATCCTGTATTGAAAGGATTGAAAATAAAAAAAATGATCCCCACCCTCTAGTGAGGCTTACTGATTGAAATTAATTAAAACAGCATAAATAATTGAAAAATTATATTTTTAGAAAAAAAAAAAAATTAAATAATTTCTTCATGACAAAAAATTTGTATTGTAATATTTAAATATCTATTTTGTTTTTAAATATTTTAAAAAAATTTTAAAAAATCAAATTTCAAAAGGGGTTAATAGGGGAGGGAGGGGGTTATAGTAAAAGGCATTTCATTTTTTTTTTGAAGAAAAAAAAATGCCCAATGCTTCCAATAAAAAAGAATTTTTTTTTTTTTCTTTTCATTTTTTGAAAAAAAAAGTTAAAATACAAAATATTTCTTTTATTTTTATAAATAATTGAATTTTAAAAAAAATTTTTCTTTAAAGTCTCAGCATACTATTTTATTATACTATTAAAATTTTTTGAATATTCAAAGGCTTAAAAGATTATACTTTTCCCTTTTCTTTTTTTTTTTTGGGTTGTTTTTAAAAAAATTAAAATTTAACAAAATTTTTTTTTTTGAACTGTTTTCCCTTTTTTCCCATTTTTGTTATAAAAGAAAGAAACTTTTACAATGTAGGGAACGAAAATTAAAAGAGTCTATAAAATTTTTTTTACACCGAGTTTTGATGTTTACAGAAATAATAACATAATGTAAAATAATAATTATAAACACAAAATAAATGATTTTTTTAAAAAAAAAATTTGTCTAAGTGTGATTATGAAAAAATAATTCAAAAATGCTTCAGTAAGAAAGCATTAAAATCATTAGAGATATTAAATTACACCAATCTAAGGTTACCCCCAGGCAAAAAATTTTAAAAAAAACCCTCAAAAAATCTTTTATTGCCTTCAATTTGATACATAAAAAAAAAAACCATTTAAAATTGAAACGTGTTGTTAGAAAATAAAATTATAAACCTTTTTTTTTATAAATATTACGCTTTACAAATTTTGATTTCAGTATAGTTTTAAAAACATATTTTAATTTTAATATATAGTTTTTTTAAAAAAAAATATGTTTTGAAAAATTTATTTTTTTCTGGATGCTACAATAATGAATTGGCTCTCATCAATATAATTTAATCTTTTTTTCCTTTTTATATTCTTTCACATTTTTATTTAAGATTGTATTCTGAACACCAAAGATAGAAATTCACTTGAGGAAAAAAATTTTATTATTGTTTTTGTTCTGCATAATATTTTATTTGACAATATTATCCCTTACACCTTTCTAAAAAAAACAAGTCTTTTTGATATGTTAAAAACCTTCAATTTTTCAAAGCTATTGAAAAATAAAAAAAAATAATTTTTTTTTCTTTTGAAGAGCAATTATTCCCAAAAAAAAAATAAAACAAAAAACACAGGAATTGCTTCTTTAAACTTTTTTTCTTAAAAAATTAATTTTTTTTTATTATTTAACTTTTAAAAAAAAACAGCCCCCTCTTATATATATATATATATATATATATATAATTTTATATATATAATTTAAAATAAACCCCTATTTTTTCCCCAATGATGAGGGGTTTTTTCATGTAGGCTGATGTAATTTAAAAATAAAAAACAGAAACATAACCATTTTCTTTTTGATGTATATTCATGTGTTTTTTTTTTAAATATATAAAAAGTTTTTTTTACAGAAAAGCTCCCCACATAAAAATTTTTTATGACAATATTAATTTGAGTTTTATGGATTATAATAGGTTAAAATGTCTACGCAAACGTGAGGGGTTTGGTGGTCTAAAAGGGTATGTTATTCGCCCTTGGGGTGCGAGGGGGTCCCCCCGGGTTTAAAACCCGGGCCGAACCCAATGTTTCTTTTTAAAATTTATTTGTGTAAAGGCTTTTTTTTCAAAAAAATGCTTTTATGTCTACACAATGTTTTGTTTAAAAAAATATTTTTTTATGATTCTTAAAACATAATATTGGGTTTAGATTTTATTTTTAAAATGGTCACTGGTAGAAAAAATGTTCAAATGTTTTAAAAGTCCTTTCCCTGACATGAAAAAATCGTATTAACTTTTAAATAAAGTCGAGGGATTTTAGTCTATATTCAATTTAAAAAAATTTTTCCCCCCAACTATAAAATTTTAAATGTTTCATTCAAATTGAAAAAATTAAAAAAAGACATTTTTTAATGATTTCTCTATTAAAAAACCCCCCAAAAAAATAAAGGATTTTTAATTGAAAAACAAAAAAAGAAAAAAAAACATTGTGTTTTTGCAAAACAGAAAAATACTTTCTGCTTTTATTCACCCCGTAATTTTATTACCAAAAAAAATTGGAATATAAATTTTTTTAACCCCTTCTTTTAAAAAAAAAGGAAAATTTTGAATTTGAATTTTTCCAAAAAAAACAAATATATTTAATATTTTAGCAATTCAAAAGATCTTTTTATTTTTAATTCAAAATATTTAACTAATGTGTTTTTTAATCATTAAACTTTCAACTCCCTTTTAAATTTCATTTCATATGCTTGCCCGCTGGTTTAAAAATAATGCATAAAAATTTAAAAAACCCCCTTTTTATTTACATAAAAAAGGAAAATTTTAAAAATTTTAATTAAAATTTTTAAAAAGCGCGATCAATGATATGAAAATTATTAAAGGGTGAAATTTTAGGCGTAGGGGTTTTTCGTTGGCCTTCCCGCACGTAAGATTGCGGGCTCGGGTCCCGGCCCAAATCGGGGGGTTTTTTGATGCCGGGTTTTAGCATCCATGTTGTATAATTTTAAGGCATGTAAAAAAAATTGAGTGCCCTTTGGGGGTTGGTGTTTTTCGGCCAAATTTAAAATTCCCAAGTACAGTTTCTGACGTCAAAGCTCGGGTTCCTCCAAAAAGGGGAAAACGGGCGTCAAAATTTTTGTGGGATTTGGGATCGCCTATATGGTGCCCTTTTATAAAAAGTGACACAGCTCCTTTTAAAAAGTACTGAAATTTTAAAGATAAAAATACCCAAACCGAAGCTCTATTAGAGAAAAAAAAAATTTAAAAAAATGTTTACTTAAAATATTTTCCCACTATTAACCGTACACATATTGTATAACATTAAATATTTTGCCCAATTTGGTTTATTTTAAGTGTGTAAATGTATAATTTTTCTTATTTATTTCATTTATGTATAACGAATATAATTTAAATTTTGTTTTTAATATATTTAAAACCAAGGGACCCCTTTTTTTGCATCCATTAGATTTCTGATTTATTTAGTTTAATTTATATCTATAAATTTTAATCCCCATTGAACGGTAGATATTTTACACCATCCCCTTCAAAACCTAAAAAAACAAGAAAGAAAAAATATATTCTTTTTCCCCACTTTCAGTTTTTGTTTGGGAAATTTTTCCCAAAAAATTTTAAAGGAAATTTCATGAAAATGTAAAAACTTAATATTTGATTACTTGAATTCATGCACTTGGATGGAGACAGACTTTTGTTTCAATGCAAAAACCTAAATTTACAAAGAAAGGATACAAGAGTTTATATAGTGTATTTCAAATATTATTTAAGCTAAAATTTATTTTTACATACTATTTCAGATTTTATTACTTTATTGCATTTCCTATCATTCTATGTAGTCAATTGATATGAATCGACTAAATTACTTTTCTATTTTTTTTCTATATTTTTATTTTGCGTAATATAAATTACGGTAACAGTAAGAAAAAAAAAAATAAGGGAATTGTTTTTGTTTTTTAAATAAATTTCTAAAAAACAGTTTTATTATTAACCTGGGAAATTTTTTGTGCCCCAGAGCCATCTGTCGATAGCTATGACGTGTTGGATCCGCGGTTAGGGTGGGTTTATCTGAAGGAGAGGGGAAAACATTTTATAATTTTAATACAAACTTTTTAAGAATAACTTAAATAAAACCCAATACAATGAACAACTTTTTTTAAATGAGAAAAAACAAAAAGTAAGCCGGAATTTTAAGTCAGATTGCAAAACTAACCCACTTATCCAAAGAAAATTTAATTATCTGCCTAACGTTTTTATATAATAATCGTTTGGGAAGTAACCTTCCCCCTTTTTTGAAAGACTCATCTATTTTCCTTACTTGTAGAAAAGGTGTACTCTTACCAAAAAACTCTTCCTTAAAAAATATTTTTGAATTTTGGGCCTTTTTTTCCTTTTGTGAGTGGGCCCTTAAAACCTTTTCCGAACTGTTCCCCCTAACCTTTCTATGATTGCCATACCTCATTTAAACTTTCTATTTTTTTTAAAAGGTTTTCTTATTTCATTGTTGCTTTGTTTCTCTTCTTTGGTAGGGGGTTTTGGAAAAGTTTTCCTTAATTGGGTAAAAAAGAACGTGGGGGTTATGTTAGAAAAAGAACGCGGGTTAAAAACTATGTTGCTTTTTTTTATTAAAAATATCATTTCCCCAAACCGGGATACACGGGAAAATTTTAAAAAATACTCCCTTCATTGCAAAGGTAAAATCATAAATTTCCCCGCCCCAAAATTTTTTGAAATTTGTCCTTTTGTGTACAAAAATATCAAGTACCGTCACTTTTTTTCATACAATTAACAGCACTGGTCTCTCTTTTATTGTAGCATTAACAAAATAGTACACTGTGAATTATATCGCTCAATGGAACGCAATACACTGGGACTCCAATGAAAGGTACTATGAGCTCTATTCATGTCATATGAATATCATAAGTAGCCTTTGAATGATTAGCTATAGACATTACAGAACCAAAGCCTGGTACAATTTGCTTTTTGAATGTAGTTCTTTATTAGGCCATAACACCTCAGAAAGAAAGAAAATCTCAATTCAGGAATTCAAAAAAATATATAAAGCAACGTAAGTTAAAAGATACATGTTATTTTTCCAAATATACTCAACATGGATTTTGAAGAGTTTGTTCCTTCCGTACATAAAGTAAAAAACCCAAACAAAAAAGAATATAGAAGAATATTTTGGTTTTTTTTCAATGGTTCGAAAAAGAAAAGTTCATTAGTGTGGGAATACGGACTATAAAAGGAAAAGTTTTTCCAATAAATCCGGCAAACGAAAACCCAATCTTTAACTGGAACCGGCATTTAGTTTGCTTTGTTGGTAAAAAAAAAGGACAACCAGCTTGAATGAAAATTTGAAAGGGACAAACATGGTCATATTTGCTTGCCACCAATCTTAAATTTTTTTCTAATCTTCACATCTCGTTTTTATTCATTGAACTCCGTCCACTGCCCCCGTTCCCTTTTTTTTAAAAGCTCACTTTGTGTTTTTCCTCTAGTTGATGATAAATTTCAGTTGGAGAATTTTTCAATGCAAGAATATTATTCCACTTCTTACATTGATTGCCATTATTTTTCACAAATGTGTTCCCCAAACGTACTATTGCACAACAAACCAAAACTTTAAAAATGCTGAGTTTCCCAGAAACTGAATTTACATGGGAAGTTTTTGGACCCGGCCCAAATTTTAAATACCTTATTTTAAAACCTCCTATGCTTGATGTCTAATTTAATTGAGAAGCAAAGGTTTTATTCCCATGATTGGAGCTAATTTTTCATTTCTAATCTGTAACAACAGCTTTAACCCATTTAGGGGCAGTTGAGTTTCCCTGTTAAGACTAATTCCATTTCCAAAATCATATAAAATTCCCCTAATTTAAAAAAATACCCAAAATTTTAAATGGCTTATAATCTTAAAAAATTATAGTTCCAAATCCAAAATCACCCGATAGGATAACGTGATTCGGAAAAGGAAAAACATATAAAAAACCGTGTTCAGTAAAATTGGTCATATGGAAATCAGGGCCCCTAAAAAAAGGGGTTAAGTTTTTGGTTTGGGGTTAACTCCATTTTTCCCAAAAACCACATAGATGAGAGGGCCCAGGGAAACTTAAAAAAGGCATTCATTTAAAAGATTCGCAAGTATTTATCAAGTTGATTTAAGAATGTTTTCTAAAAGGACTGATTATAATAAAGAATAAAAAAATTAATTATGTATGAAAGTTTGCAGACCTTGTAATTTGTTAAACCGGTCCGAAACTACCTTTCATACCTTTTGTTTAACATATTTAAGAGCCGCGTTACAGTTCATACCAGGCATCATTAATATTATACCTAAGTTCTCCCAAACATTTATAAATTATAATTAATCTAATTTATTTAAAGTTGCAAATGCTACAAGGAATTATTGTATACAAAACATTATAACTTGCGCCAAAACATAACACAGTTTGTATATTTAAGTATAACTGAAATAAACTTTAATATTAGGTTTATTAATTTCTGAAGAAATTAATATGTACCTTTTTTTTCCAAGCTTATTTTTCTTTTCACTTACTCGAAATAAATGAAGAAATTTAATTTTCTCAGTTATCATAGAATAGAAAAAATGGCACACATGCATTAAATTTTATCTAGCAGGATTTTATTTAATTTAGAGTGCTTATGAGGCTCATAATACTTCATATGATATTTAATATTAGAATGCTCACATACAACGGGAAACACAAGCTAACCACAACATTAGCCATCAAAATTACCGTTAAATTTCGTCCACGATGTTTGTTTTCCCCGCGTGCTCTTTATCGCAGAAGACAATAACAAAAATTATGTAAGTATAAAAGTTTTTTCGGGTTCGGAAACTAAAAATGCTAAGATCTCTGGAGTGAACAAAAATACCTTGGGCATCGTCTTAATTTCTACGTTTGTTTATGTTTTTTTGATTTTTGTGTTTTTTTTAATTTAAAAAATTTAAATAAATGTGCAAAAAAAAATTCCATTAATGCTTCTAAATTTCAAAAATTTTCAACAAATTGATGGAATATCTCAGTAAAATCTATTAAGACAAGTGAAAACATTATATATACATATAATATATACACTATATATATAGTGTGCGTTACGGAAATTTCAAACTCTCTTTGAAAAAAACTTATTGTTTTAAAAAAACACTTTTCCCCCCTTTTTTACTCGTACGATTTTGACCGCCTTTGGCTAAAATAGTTTTCCCGCCTAGGAGTTAAATTTTGTATAAAGTGGTGAAAAAAATTTTTTGAAATTTTCTTAATGAATACGGTGAAATCTTTGGCAGAGATGCTGGTGGAAGATATCGATTCCACATTGAATGCTCTAAAATAGACCATAACGATTTAATTATATTCAGATAGGGAAATGTGCGGGGCCCGGGGTTTGATGTCATTTCCCTCCTCGTATTCAACTAACCATGATTGAAATTTTAGCGGGATAGGTTTCTGGTTTTATGACTTCAAACAGCCTCGAATACTCTTTTTTTTATACCATGAAAATGCAAAAAAAATTTTGGGTTCATTACAATTTGATTGGAAATGAGTCCCCAGAAAATCAGTCCTCTTTTTATCACACTGACTTATTTATCTCGCATGAAAAAAAAAGGGACTAAAGTGTTTCTTTAGAGAAAAGTCCTATAATAAAATGTCACGGGTCCCGCCTTCATTCGATCCCCGGTAAATCCCACCAAGTTCATGTGAGCTGGCCTCAATCCACCGTATAATTGCTCCTTCACAATTTTTATGGTTCCAAAAAACCGCCTTTTTAAATTTCGGACTCAGTATTTCCGATCTTCGCTGGAGGGGGCCCCAAACGGTTTCCCCATGGGAAATTCCCCTTTTTGGGACTCCTCGCTCCCTTTTTTCCTCTCTTTTCCCCCTTTCCCCCTCCTAAACCCCCTTGATCCGGCTTTATAGGCTGCCCAATGTCGGGGGCTAGTTTCGGGTCATTTTTATTTTCTTTCCCGTTAGCCGTCGATGGGGAGTCTGTCTTGGCTCATTTGTAAATTCCCCCCGACGCGCTGTCATCGCCCAATGTGAAGAGCGAAAAACCCCAATATTACTTGTTTTCCCCTTTTACGGTCCCGGGGGTATCCGGGGAAAAAGGATTTTAAAACCCATTTTGCGAAATTGTTTCTCCCGAAATTGGGAAACGTTGGGAATTTTTTTCACGCCTTTTGGCACTCTCTTGAAATTTGGAAAAAAAGAAGGCTTATCCTTTCATTATCATCCTGCAAAAATTCTATCTCTTAAAAAAATAAAGTTTGCATTATAGGATTTTAAGAATTAGCTAAAATTTCTTATTTTATCATCCTTCTTTATTTTGATTGGTCCTGGGGGAAAACAACGAAAGGCCCCTTTTCATGATTTAAAGATGACAGGAGAGACGCGCAATTTATTCGTTTTTTGGTGAACCTTTAAACGTACACCCCCCCATTTTAAAAAAAAGGGGTTGGGGCGATTCTTTAGATCGTATTAAATTCGTCCACTTATAAATAGACCAGGTTTGGTAAGTTTAAGATCCCTCTGTAGACGACGTTCGGCATTGACATCGGTGATAAGTATCTTGGAAATTGCTGCTCTGGCGTAAGTTTTCTGTTTATGAAGGTAATTTCTATCTTTATTTGTGACACTGAATAATCGAAATGCTGATAGAACTTGGGGCCCCTTTTTCTGCAACTTTTTTTAGGCTTACAACCCACTCTGATTTCCGACGGTCTCTTTCACTGATCTTCTCTTTCCGTTCACTATTTTGTTTTCTTTCCCACTTTTTGTCCCGTTGAATGTATTTTGTTGGTTTTTAACGTATCTCTAGAAAAGTAAAAATGGGGGAAATTTTTTCTCCAAAAAAAGATGGGCTGTTGGATTTCTTTTTTGAAAACCTGAGAGATTCGACATTTTATGTTTTTTAAGGTCCCCGAACATCAATTATTAAAAAACTATAGAAATATACATTCAATAAAAAGTGGGCTATTTTGTATTTTTTAATACTTACGAAGACTTAAAATGCCCTTTATTACAGGTGTTTCCCCAAAAGATGTATTTTCTTTTCAAATGTGGGTTATTCTTCTAATAAAATATATCTTTAAAAAAATAAATGTATTTGAAAAATTCTTGGGCGATCTAGGATAATATTTGGAGACAATTCCGGGGCACTAAAGAATTTTACCTTAAAAAAAGGGGGGGCGGAAATTAAAGCAAAAAAAAAACTTGGGGAGTATGATTTGGGAAAATCGCGGGGAAAAGGGGGGCTAAACCACAGACGCGGTTTTTTAAGCAAAAACCCCTTTTCCCAACCAACTGGTGGTAAACTCGTGCTAACTTCCCCTTGGGAAACTTTCCTTTAGATTACAGTAAAAAAAGAAGGGTTTAAAAAGCTACACTAAAAATTTTTTCCCGGTGAAAAATTGGGGAAAGGGTTTCCAAAGTTATCAAAAAAAAATTATGTACTATAAAAGAGAAAAAAAAACTATAATATTCAAAAAACAATGGATTTTTTAAGCAAACAACTCCCCCTTTTTCTTAATTTATGCACCAACGACCGGTCATTCCCAATTTTCCGTAGAAACGAAATTGGGGGGAAGGGTTAAAAAGGGCCGGGATTTTATGGGGAGCGACGCCATTATGTTTGTATTGCGAAAATAACAAAAAGGTTGGGGAAACTCCCGCCAAACAATTTGGGGGGGGGGAAATTTCCAAAGAAAAAATCGCAATATACCATTTTTTAAGGGGTTGGGAAAAGGTCCTTTCCCAAATTTTTTTGTTTTCGAAATGAAAACCGATGGATCATTGTTTGTTCGGATTACTTGACAAGATTCACAGTCACAAAAGCACTACCCACAGCTGAAGTCATCGAACTAGCTAAAGTTTTAGTTAAAGAAATCATACGGAAGTTCGGAGCCCCAAGAGAAATGACAAGTGATCGAGGACGTTCCTTTTTATCTCATCTTATAAAAACCAATCAATCAATTGTGCCAGATTTCTCCTATTCTAATGAATGCCTACCATCCACAAACCAATGGCTGGACGGAAAGATTCAATAAAACGTTGGCTGACATGCTGTCAATGTACATAAAACTCTAGCAAAGAAACTGGGATACGCTTTTACCCTTTGTGACATTCGCCTACAATTGGGCGAAAAAAGTAATTGATTTGGCCCTTTTTTCCCCGGTCTTGGGAAAATCGAAACTCCCCCTTTATGGTTTTATCGCCAGGGGCTTGAAGAAACTAGGGCAACCCCCGGGAAAACTACACTATCAAAATTAATTAAAATAAGCAACGATACGACAAGAGACATCGATCTGTTAATGATACTGTTAGTGATTTAATTTGGGACCTCAGTTCAATGAGAAAAGTTGGACTCTCCGAAAAACTCCAAAGGCAATACTTTGGTCCTTACAGAATAATTTAACGTGTTTAGGACGAAACGTATGAAGTAACAAAGTACGAAAGTAAACTGTAGATGACAAAATCAAAAGGGTTTAGTCCACGTCTGAGATTAAAATCCTATCTTAAACCAAGAAAGCAACTAGATTAGAGGTGCAAATATTCCCCCAACCCTTGGGTAAAACTAAATTTTGATTACAGCGGGACGCTGATTGTTCTTAAGACTAGAGAAAATTAGCAAAAAATAGCTCACTCAGATGATTGACACAGTGGCAAGGTGAATACTACTTGTACTCACACACACAGGAGCTCGGTTGATGGCGCCAAAAGAAACTTTGTTTTCTTTGTATTGACTTTTGCTTCCACTATTAGTGTTTATGATTATTCATTATAATTCCTTCTTTCTCTCGTACGTATTACTGTTAATTGTAATTATAATTATAAAAATGTTAACTGCAATTGTATTTATGGAAAGTTCTGGAACTTTTCATGGCTGTATATGAGCTAAAGAATTATTAATCTCGTGGAATAAAGTCTTGAGTTGTGGCTAGTGAGAGTTATTATCATTTCAATTAAGTATCCTATTACCACATTAGTTATAGTTATTTCTAATTCCAGAGCATTTTGAGACTCTTCTCGAGTTGGTGCTTAATTAGATTTAAGTTGCTGTTTCTTGGAAATTTTCTATTAGTTAGACCGCGAGTAGGGAATACGACATGCAGTTTAAACGAAAAAAACGAACACCAAGAACTAGTTTTTTAAGACAGTTGGCGTTAATTGTAAAGTAGCTCAAGATCTGCTATGGAATAATTCACAACATACTTTGTGTCTTTGATTCCTCGTTCAGAGAAGAAATCTTCGGAAGCTATCATATTATTTGCTGAAGCTATTCTTTATATCCACGATCACTGGATTCTAATTTTAACGAAAAATCTATAATTAAAGCCTATTAATAAGGAACATGAACTTTGTTTTCGGTATTGCGAGATATGTCGGCTTTCATAAAAAAAATCTTAATTTATGTTACAGGCAGTGCCTTCTTGCGGATACAGATAAAGGAAATTTCAAAAACTTCCTGCAGATGATTTTTTAAGATTTCACACTATTAAAATATGTACAAAAATGTACACACAAAAACACAGATAATGTAATTATACTCTATGAATACTCATAATAATCGAATAACTCAAGATATTTCAGCTCAAATTATAGCAGTAAAAGTATTGTTCGTAGAGTTCTCGTTTGATTCAGTTCCAAATAGCACTCAACATTTTTTCTTTTTTTTATTATATTTAATCTCCTTTAACTCTTTTACTTTATAATTCTTCAGTTTGTTCATAAACAACAATTATGCTCAATCTTCGAGACATAAGGGAATATTAAGTGTAGTAAAAAGTATTTTATCCTTTCCCTTAGAGTATAAATTACAGTATTATAAAAGAACAGAACCTAATGAAACATTCCATCGAATAAATAGAAATCATGAAACAGTAGAAGCATCTAAAAGCAAAACACATCTTTATCTGAAAATTTATAGCGTCTAGACACTCTTAAAAGTTTAAGATTCTTTAATTTGATTTACGTAAGAAGAATCATCATTTGAACTCTTTCCTGTCTTATAAGAATGAATGTTCTCAGTAAGAAGAATTTCAGACATGGGGGGAAAACAGTTGAAGATTACTTTAAACTTTCTATTTATTTTTGCATGTATTTTATTAATAATAATTATACAAGCCATTCTAAATAAACAGGTGAGTAAAACTTAAGTAATGATGTAATTTTTAAGCAGATAGCCATGAAACGTCAGTAAAAGGGTTATTATGTTCAGTACAATGAACACGCAATTCAGAAGAAAGATGATGCGTATTCAAATGTCAGTAACAAAACGTCATAGGTGACGCCTGCGTTAGGAAAGAGCAAGTGAAGACTATAATAAAAGGAAGAACGGAGACGCAATTACAAACATTCACTGATAGTGCAAGTGAATTTTGTCATGAAATATGTCTAGAAGAAATCACAAGGATGGCTTTTCACATGGAAGGATGATCGGAAATCTAGAAGGAGGGGCTAAGGGGAAGAGGAAGCTGAAGATTTCTGAATCATTTGTTCATTGCGTAAAGTGTCGTTTTGCCTTCTTGGAAAGCCTTCCAAACCAAAAGTATAGCTGTTAGAAAGGTTGATGGTGGCCGCCCTAAGAAAACAATTGCAATGGATGATCGATATATTGTTCTGCAGGTGAAAAGAGCCCAACACCAGTCAGCAACCGAGTACAGCAACAAAAGGGTGACAAGTGTCGCGGTTTACTGAGGCCAGACGCCTTCACAAAGGTATCCTAATCACTTGCTGACCTGAACATTTCATGCCTTTGAAAGTAGGCCATCAACAGCACCATTTAAAGTGATGTAAGAAGAAGAAAAACTGGACATATTATCAATGTCCTCTTTGCGGATGAGAGTCGTTTCAGTGCCACAAACGATTATCAACTTCAGTTGTGATTTGGGGGAAAATTCGCATTCTGTTTCATCCCAGTAACATTATGGAAAGGATTGCTACAGTGGTCTTGGTGTTGTTGTCTAGGAAAGCATTATGCTGAACGGTAAGAGTGAGCTCCATCACATTTTCGACATAACCGGAGATCGCTATTGTAAGGAAGTGATCCTTCCCCATGTGAGTGTGTTCCGAGAGTCTATCGGATAAGACCTCGGTTTTATGGATGACTATGCAGTAAACACCGGACTTTTGATGTTTAGAAACTAATGGAAAATGAAGATATCTCTCGAATGGATTGGCCTGCGCTCTCGCCTTGTTTAAATCCCATAGAACATGAGTAGGATGGTTTGAAGAGTCGCCTTATGACAAGATTACATCCTCTGGAAAGACCCAACTACTGACACATGCTGATTGAGGGATGGGCAAGAACCTCAAGAAGTGTTAGAGAATCTGATACTAAATATGGAGAGACAGTGCGAAGCAGCCATTTCAGTGACGGAGGCATATCCCATACAAAGGAACATCTTTCTGCTGTTCTTCCTCTAAGACAGACAATCATGTGTAGCAATACTATGAGTTGAATAAAGCTCTTTTTTGTTTGATTCCATAATGTATATCCATTGTATTCATTTTTGTGTAACTATGTTTTCGTCATCGCTTAAGTACATAATGCTGTCTCCCATTTTTGAATTTCATGCCTTCAAATGATTTCTCGTTGAGTTATAGGAGAGGGGGACGCATGCTGTTAAAGTTTTGCACACACAGCAATGTACATTAAATAATTATATTTTCTAACATACATTAAATTAAAGAGGAAATCTCCAAATATTTGTCTTAAAAGGTTTCAAAAAAATATTGAAATCATTAATATAATACGCAATTTTTTAATATGTTATAGAGCAAATATTATTATGAACCTTATTTGAATAGCTTATTTCTACAATAAATGGAAATATACACTGTGGGTAATAAAGTTAAAATAGTCAATAATTTTATTTTTTAAAAAGTTAATTCCCTTCTTATAATAAAAAAAATATACCATACTTGTTTTAAAGTAACGTCGTATTTTGCTGCTTGAAAAATAAATAATTTTATAACATTTTCTGTATAAGTTTCAGAAGTGCAGTGCCTTCACGGTAAGATACAAAATGAAAACGAATCGTTTAACAGCTTTTTGTGGCAAATTATTCCGAAAGAAACTTTTATCAAGCTAAAAACATTTTCTTTGGGGGCCTATATTGCTGTTATTTTTAACAAAGATTTTAATGGTTTCTTTTATGTATTGAAAGATTTGGCATAAATGTAGGTTACTATACCTTGCGTGACTACAGATCTTTCGACATCATTCGAGTCAGTGACTGGGAGAAAAGTAGATCCCAAAAGATGAGAAAATTTAACAAATTATCAAAAACTAAAGGTGTAAAATATAAGTCAGGACAGTTTTAAATATGCACTAGTCATCATTTGTTTTAAAATTGCATTTATAAAGTTTAAATCGTGTGTGTGTGTGTGTGTGTGTGAATTTTATAGTATTTTTAATGTGATATCTAAATAACTGTTAGAGATACATTTGTATTAAATTTTACACTAAGATTATTAATAGTATTATATCTAAGGAATGGACTGAAATCTAAGAAATTAAATAATTTTTAGTGACTTTACAGTTGGATCTCCTTTTATGAGTATGGAAAACATGAATAAAATCCCTAGTTTTTAACTTCTATGAGCTAAAACTTTAGGTTGAAAAGAAATAATTTAAAACTGATAGTTCAGTCCCTAGAAATGTGTTTGAAAAATGTGATCCAACAATTTTCTTTTGTAAAATATAAATTATTTTTAAAAAATTGAACATTTGAAAATATTTCCAAATTTAAAAATTTCTTCAAAAATTAATTTTTTGTAAATTGCTATGTACATGTAATATTTCTAACTGTATTTTTTATAGAGCATATAAAAGTGAAACTATTAGGGATTCTAAGAAAACTAAAATTCGGTCTCGGGATAGTTAGATAGTTGGTGACCTGACATCGCTATCAATGACAAAACGTACTAAAACTAACATTTCTGTTTAACACGAAAATGTTAATTTCGTACCGTTTTTCTTTAACAAAAATTGCTTTGATTTCTTACGATAAAACAGCTCGAATATCTAATTATCATCCCTTTGTGACAATATTTAACATGTAAATTAATTTTTTTTTATTTTGTCTTTTTGTCTATATACAAGAGAGCATTTTCCTCATAGATAGGTTTTGAAATTTTAAAAATAATTACGATCCACGCTTATATGCTTCTTCTCAAAGCAAAATAAAATACCTGATTTCATCTATAATGACTAATAATTGATTTTTCGTTGGATTATTTTCATCCTACAAAATAAGAAAACATGATCATCATCACAAAAACTGTTGAAAACTTTCTTAGAGTACTAAGAATACTTGTTAGGATTCAGTTCAAGTACTGGGATCTACCAATGAGACGTAATTGTATCTCGGTTATTCAGGGCTACTCAACAGATCCATTACCATCTGGAAAGACTCATTTTCCCTCTAGATGGCCTATTAGAATGCAATAGAGAGGTGAATGTTAAACGGGCTACAATTCCATTCAAGTTATATAACAAAGGATAACATTTTGTTTGCGTTATTGCAGAATTAATTGGAACTCAAACGCACACACACACACAGAATCGGAGAATTGATTCACGTTTACGTAACGAAAGATACATAAATGATTAACAACATTCAGTGAGAGATATGGTGGCGTAGATTAAGTTAATGACTTAATTCGATACTTACGTGAAATGATAAAGATTTTGTCTTGTCACAGCTCAAGACTTTACTGCAAGAACTGAATATTTTGTCTCCTTATATATTGCCGTTGAAAGTTCCAGAAAATTCTATGACTATAATTACAATCAACTTTTATAAATACAAGTACAATTAATAATAATAAGATCAGGAGAGAAATAAATAATTATAATTAATAAAAATAAACAAGATACATAACAATTAAATTCAACAATGAAGTTATTTTAGGCAAGTCGCCTGCATCCAGACGCGTGAGTTCCAGGAATAGTTAATGGCAACCCATCCATCGAAGTGAACTATTTTTGCAAGTATATTATTTCTAATAGTCTGCTAAATGGTGTTTTATCATTGCAGACCTAGTGCATTCCCCGGAAGCTGCTATCTCTTTTTAGTGCGGCACCATATAAGGAGGATAACAATCACCGCAGGTAACTTTGAGGCCCAGTTTCCTCCTACGATGCGAACTTGTTCTAGCATTTCATTTCACCTAGAGCATCCAAGCCAGACAGACACTCTATGGATCTTTTACATGCCTTATAAGCATATGACATGGCCGCTGTCAATTTTCTGCATCATGAAATACCATCGACTTGGGCCGGGTCGAATTCGTAGCCTTAGGTGCCAAAAGCCAGCGAGAATCAATCACGCCACCCAGCTGGCTTTTTGCTATTATATTATTAATTAAATAGTTATCGGGATAAAAAGTTATGCAAGGTAATCAATCATAAACTTTTCTTCTAAAAAACAACTGTACTATGCTGATTAAAATTTTTACTGCTATTCTAGCCAGACTAACAGTAAAACTACATATGACAATCTAAACAACTTCTAATATAAGTTTTCATTATTTAATTTGATTCTATATTAACATCACGTTTTGAAGCTACAAGAAAGATATTGGTGATATAGACTAAATAAGGTTCATCATTGACCATGTTGAATAACCGCTGAGCTTGTACCTCACTCTCTGAATTTCGATACCACGCCTACTCGATGTCTCAGCTTCATTTTTTTTAAGTGCGTAATTCTTTAATATTGTGTTTTACAAAAGGCATCAAACCATGCAGTCATAAAGAATCATAAGGAAATTTTAAATGATTTTAAATCACTAAAACATTTTATAAAATCTTTGTCTCTACTTCAAAGAATTGATATATCAATGGAAGTTTCATTGCACATGTTTGGTTTTAGACCATAAACCTCTTAAAATGTTACTAATATCTTAAAACTGAAATAATTTATAATGTACTGTATTCGTTTTAAAGTTAGACGAAATCTTAGTTTAGTTTTCATTTTCCTCATTAATTTTCACGTAAAAATGACACATTAAAATTGGTTTCATTTTATATATTTAATTTCATATAACATATACTGAATCTTTTTAGATTCATCTGTCCGGGTTTCCATTTATTCTTGTAATTAAATTAGTTACTATTTATCTATTTATTCGATTCGTACAATATTTTTATTTTTTACATATATATGTTTTAAACATCAATACCATTGTTTCACAATTTATTTCTCGGCGTATTTAAAGAAAGTAACGCAGTAATTAAAACTTATTATTATTATACAAAAAAATACCCCAAACGTTTTCATAGAGCTGATTAGTTGAATTTTAATCTCGTATAAAACTTATGAATATCCTAAAAATCTTTCATTGTCAATACTTTTTTTTTACTTACTTATTTTAGATGGAATACAGCATTTTATGTATTAAATCAATTCGGAATAGTAGTCGTAGAAAAAGATTGCCCTTTTAATGAAGTTTTATTTCTATGTTTATCATAACAGCTACTTTATTGCAATAATAAAAGTACATTACCATTTGTTATTAACAGTGTTCACGATGTCATGTATTCCTTTACGTATTTAAGCCTATCATGCGAAAAAAAAATCATCAAAATGATAAAAGTTTGAGTAAGAGTTTAATATTCAACAATTTTATTAAGATAAATACTAATTGCCAAAAGTATTTGTTACAATTACTGAGATATTTGCTCTCATTTTGATTTCTTCCTGTAATAAATGTACTTCTGTTCAATGATTTTCCTTTTAAAGCCCACCTTCATTTCTAAATTTTCTTTGTGTAAATTTACAAACATATGGAGCGAAATTCGAAGTATCCTTCATTACATAATTGCGATTTTCGAAGCAGCCGACATAGAAATTTATGTGTAGGAAATTGCATATGTAACATTAAATTAGCATATCCAAAGTAAGTTTTGGGCGGATTTATTCCTGGACATTTCACTTACGGCATTGGTTTAAAATTTTTAAACATTCTTATGGTTTTTTTTTTTGTTTCCTTTCTTTGAGATGCTTAGTTCTTCGTTTTGGAATAAGCTTAGACATTCTTCATTTTTAACATTTTAGCTGTTTTCGGGAATTGTTAAAGAATGGGACCCGAATTCGGAATATTTTTTTCGAAGAGAAACGTACAGCACACCAACATTAATATAATATTATGGCTTCTCTACCTTATAGACAGCAACATATTTTATGATATGACTCATTTTTAACTGAGTTGTTCCATTTTCGCTCTACAAAATAAACTTTTAAGCTTTTCTGCCTTTCCTTGCGCTTTTATGCCTAAGTCGTTCAGTTTTTCGCAACATTTTAGTCATCTATCGGTTATTTTCTCCTCTGCAGATCTTGTTAATGGCTTTCCATTCACAATAATCATAAAATTGGTAAATGACATCTGTAGAATTCGTTTCCAATCAATTTAATACATTCACAAAGCTATTCCTTTCTCCTGCGCATCATTCGTGTATGGAGTTTCAGTATGCGAAACTTTTTTTTTTAATTTCCTTTCTCATATATTGTGCTTTCCCTCAGTTTGTATCTTCTAAGATTGAATATGCCAAATGATTTGTTTTCATTGCGTGTTACCTCGAAGCGTATGAAGGCCAAAACACACTCATGGACAAAACAAATTAGCGCATCAAGAAGGAGTCTTTAAAATGAAACGAAATTTTACATGCGTAATGACTACTTTGATATAAAAAAAATGATTAGAAAATCAAAGAAAATGAATCGTTTAATTCAGAGAAAATGGCAAGATAACGGGGGATTTAAACCCTGTTGAACCCCCCTGGGGCGAATACACGATGCGAAAGGTCGGACGTTGAAGCATGTAATTTATGTATGGTATTATGAGACATTTCGTTCCTTTTTTGCTGTAACCTTTCCTCTAGTTCTACTAAATATTGGGATGCCCAAATCGCCATCCCAAATGATCCCCCGATATCTCGATTGGGAGAAATCTGGAATCGGGAAAAAAAAGAAAAGTTAGTAACAGTGCGGGGCAGTCTTGTGACACCCTTGCCGTGTGAGGCCCAGCATTGCGTTTAAAAATGGCTCATGGGACCATTGCGGTCAACACATGGGTTGCTGGATTCATGGACAACCGCTGGGCTGTCATGGTGCCACGGATCAATACAAAAGGGGTGAAGTGTATTGAGGCAATGATATCCCATACCATCACACCAGCTGTGGGGTTGTGTTGCGTAAAGCAAAGGCGGATTGGAGCGTTCATCACGGGATCTCCACACACGAATACGATTGCCATCCTTGCTGAGATTGAATCTGGAATCGTCGCTAAAGACGACCTGGTTCCATTCCGCGGTAGTCCAGTTTCCTTGTGCGCGGCACCACTCCAAACGGAAGCGTCGATGGGTGGGCGTCAAGGGCAGCCCACGTAATGGGCACCTCGATCCCAAATGTCCTTTAGCCAGGAGCCTTTGCATAGTTCGAGAAAACACAGGAGCTCTTAGTGAAGATGCTACATGTGCCTGAATGGCGGCCGAAGAAGCAGTTGGCTGTACGCGTGCATTTCTTACGATGTGGCGGTCTTATTGACGAGTGGTCTGTCGAAGGTGTCCTGACCCTGGTCTTCGTGTAAATAGGATCTCTCGGATCCACTGGTCCCAACACCTCCTAACAACACAAGCGGAGTGACCTAATTGACGAGCTACTCGCCTTGCTGAATACCCAGCTTCCATCATACCTATAATTCTCCCCCTCTCAAACTGTGACAGCTGCTCATATTGTCTTCGAAAACGGCGTAATGATATGTCTACCTCAGCACTTGCTTTGTAATTTATTCAGCACTCTCAAACAAGGTTTGGTTACCTGTTTTATGCTCCACTGAGAATGACGTTAAATGACCTCTACAGGCTATACGTAATGCACAAGCACGTTGCATTTCTAATCATTTGCATACCTTCCCAACATGTACCTTCATGCCAAGTTTCGTTACGACCCCGCAATTATTTCTTGGTGCGCTATTTTTTTTTCTTTTTGTCCATGTTCTCTAAAGTGTGAGCATTTTCGCAAGAAGGAATTATATCGTAGACAAAAGTTGGAATACGCATGCCAAAAAGGGGATGGGGAAGCTCCTTTTTTGACGAGTGTCGTTCAGGCATGTACATTCGATACGGTGGCCGATATCAGTCGTCATATGAAAACTCAAAAAATCGTTGGAAATAAAAAAAATCAGCAGCATTTGCTCAAAATCAGTTGGGATCCTTGAGGATAACGTCCATTAAAAAATAATCAACGTTGTGGTGGGGTTAATCTATTTTTATTGTAAAGCATAATGGTCCATTTGCTAGCAATGGAGCCAGTTCTCATTTTGATTTTTTTTACTCTTATACTTCGGATCACTAAGAAGGTTCATTGACTAAAACCTTTTTTATGATTCGTGAATTAGGTTCTAGTCAGAAAGAGTCTATGATGTGACGATTATCGGCGTAGAAACCAAGAGCTGAGACGTAACTGTAAATTTCCTGCCTCACAACTGTGAATCGGCATCTTTGTGGATCAACACACGTGCATTTTCACCAGCATCTTTAAAATTATTGAGTGGTCCCGACTTGGATCACCCAGGCAACCTTTAACACCACGAAGGACCCTTTTCCCACCACTAGCCGGATGTAACTGGAATTAAAAGGACGCTGGCTGCCAATCCTAGAAGTGAGCGAAGAGAGAGAGAGAAAGAACTGTGTGTGTGTGTGTGTGTGTGTGTGTGTGTGTGTGTGTGTGTGTGTGTGTGTGTGTGTGTGTGTGTGTGTGTGTGTGTGTGTGTGTGTGTGTGTGTGTGTGTGTGTGTGTGTGTGTGTGTGTGTGTGTGTGTGTGTGTGTGGAGTGATCTGAAACACTTTGTTGAGAGCGGACCCAAAAAGAAACCTCCCTCACAAACCACATTATTTGAGCTCTAATATTATTTTAATAAGTTTAATAACTTCAATGTATAATCTGTAAATAATAGCTGTGGCGTAAAGAAACTAATTATTTAAATTAATCAATATCTCGCTACTATTATTTATCTCAAACGTCACAAAGGTTAAAATACATTAAACAAGATTTTTTTGCAGCAGCATTCTTGAAATGCGAGATTTTGAAAAGACTTTTAATCTTTCAACACAAAAAAAATTTATATGTCAAAAGATTAACACAAAAATTAAAATTACTATTAATTAAAAATATATATAAAAAATTTACTGAAAGTAAATTGAAGTGAAGAAATGTGAAGCGTGTGAGTTATAAATTCATCCCGACTAAACATAACTCGTCTTAAAAATAGGTTTAAATTAAACCCATTTCATAGCAATAGTTGTATAAAAACAACTAACAGAAAATAAGATAAGAGGGCAGTTTTAATTTTTTCGTGGTGTTTTACTTGATAAATAATATAATATGCCAAAGATATATATTTCATATATAACAAGAAAACGCATTATTACTCGTAATAACAGTTAGCATGAAAAAAATTTCGCTTCTTTTCTTGCAACACAATTCAATCAATGCAGCATAACTGCAGTCTACAAAAATATTTATCTGTTATTATTTATGTTTCTGGTTCTAAGTACCTTAAATGTCATCGCTAATGCATGATACGATTTATCAATTTAACAGCCTTTCACTAATGATACTTTCACCATTAATATTTTAGATAAACACTGAAGCAATACATTAAAAGCTATACTATTTATTTTATATATATATATATATATATATATATATATATTATATATTTTATATATGATATATATATTATATATATTTATGATATTGAAAACTCGGAGTACAGTAAAAAGAGTCAAGAAAACTTGAAGAAAGAAAAACTTTCAATATAGAAATCTAATACTGCTCTAATGTCCCATTTGAATATATTTGACTTTAAATTTTTAGTTTCAAACCTGTCCCAATCATCTACTGCGATATCATATTGACACCATTATTCATTTTCTTAGTAAACTGAAAAGGTGAATACATGCTGATGAATTAAATTCGAGAAAAATTTATTTTTGGATTTCTTTTTCATAATTTGCTGTTGATTTATATATATATATATATATAATTTAATTTATTACTTTATAAAATTGTTTTCTTTAATTTAAGTACAAACATTTCGTTCTTAACAGTCCTAAAAATGTATGCTCATTCAAATTGCAATAAAAAATTGAGAATAACGTCCCCATCCACTTGTAGATTTATATATAAGCCTTTGTTAGGAAAGAAGAAGAAATAAGTTTTTTCTCCCTTGAAAAATCTAGCACTTCTAAGTACAGTGAAAATCGTTTTACACGAAACTGAGGGGACTGAAATAGTTTTTCGTGTTAAAAGAAAAAAACATATATTCAACAAAATTAGATTTAATAGAGTACTTTATGTATATATATATATTTATTTATATAGATATGTATTTAATAAAAATCAAAGAAATGAAATTCTCCATAAGAGCTTAATGAAATGTAATACAAAATTTTCGAAAAACAAAGCATTTATTGAGCTTTGGGGATATATTCTGATTTTTGGATTTTTCGGATTTGGCGATATAATTTGTTTTTTTAGCATCTAATTATCAACAAATTGTTCGGAGTCATCCATTTTGTTATTCGTTACCTCACGTGTAATGTGAGTCTAAGTAACTGCGCATACATTTCCTGACGATCCTCATTTCGGATACCGTGGGAACAGGAGCTTTATCGTTTATTTCATTTAAGGTTGGAGGGTGAAAGTACTATAATGTTCGAATTAATAGGGACAAACAGAAAAAATTATTTTTAAAATCTTAGCTTTTAATCATCACTAATCTTAAGTAGATTGAAAAATATCTGTATTAGTACGAAGTATGTCCTCTTTTAGCAAAAGACCTCTTGAACACGTTTTGGCATTAAATCCACCAGTGTAGCGTGTTCTTCACTTTATCATCGAGGAATTGCAATTGTTTATTATTTGTTCTGTTGTCGTGCGATTCATCTTAGCAAAAAGATTCTTGAGAATACGCCATAAGTTCTCCATAGAATTTAGGTCTGGGGAATTACCAGGCGAAACAAGCACTTGTATTTTATTTTCTCCCATAAAACTCTGAGCTCATATTGAATCGTGACAAAGAGTCAAGTCCAGTTGAAATGTTCCGTCAATGTTTTCATGAATTGAACAATCCTACTACTTAATATTTCTATGCATTTGACAGAATTCATCCCGTAAAATAAACTAAATTTCCAGTGCCATTTGTTGTGAAATAACTCAAAAATCTCTTCAGAATGGTGTTTTACAGTCCATTAGATATGATCCGGTAATAGAGTTTCAACTTCACTTATGGTCAGTTCAATCGAGGCCACAGCTTTTAGGAGAAGTAACCTGTCGGACAGGAAGGATAACTAGATATTAGTTTTATGTTATTCGAATTATTTTTTTTTATGTTTTGTCGATTTTTTTTTTATTTGCTCAACTGCTTTTGAAGGAAATAATGGAGATTTTATTAGCTTATTACATTTTAATGTATTGCAAAAGATGCTGCATTTAATACTTAAGGTATCCGACTACGTTCAGAACCATGATTTTAAAAAAACGCATAAGTGGATAACTTTCATGATATTTAGTGTCACTTAGATTAGAATGCATGTATAAAATTGTTTTAAGGACATTATGACAAAAAAATTATTTAAATACAATATTTTGGCAAAAATTTAACTTAGAATAACCTTTATTCAAAATGTTTTCCTCTTGTAAAAATGCTTCTATTGTATTAATATTTTGCCTGTATATTGCTCAAACCTCTGATTTTTGAACAATTCACATTATTTTCAGAGTTACAACCATTTGAAATAATTATCGGTGTATTTTCTTAAAATTTCTCCCTTCTGTTTTCGTAAAACATGGATAAACCGACTTCTGAGTTATGCATTTCAAAAATTCTAGTTGAGCCTCTGTACAGAGGTCTGAGCTGAATACAGACAAAATATTAATACAATAGAAGCATTTTTTTACAAAAGGAGAACATTTGGAAAAAAGATCATTCTAAGTTAATTTCTTGCCAAAATATTGTATTTAAATAATTTTTTTGTCATAATATCCTTAAAACAATTTTATATATGTATGCTAATCTAAGTGAAACTAAATATCATAAATATTATCCATTTACACGCTTTTGCAAAATAACGGTTCCGGACGTATTCGGATACCTTAATGAATTTTGACTTCAAATCAATACAAATTATTTTGTTTTTTGTACAGTTTTTATTTATTAATTCAATATATGCCGAAATGATGTTAAATGTGACATACTTAGAGTTGAAAAAGAATGTAATAAACCAATTTATAGAGTGATATTGGATTCTTTACCTAGTTATGTAATCTGATTAGGCAAAATAATTGAAAAAAAAACATTTTGGGGAATAAAAAAGTATTTATGAGAACTGAAAGACTAAAAATTACAAAAAAGAAAATTCAAAAAAACATTTTGGGGAATAAAAAAATATTTATGAGAACTGAAAGAGTAAAAATTACAAAAAGGAAAATTAAAAAAAAAATCATTATTAGGTCTTTGTAAGCGGATATTACATTTTGCTACATCATCTTTTTTTTTCTTTTTAACTCATAGCAAATTACATTTTGCTACATCATCTTTTTTTTTTCTTTTTAACTCATTTATTTACGCTGAAATGCATATTTTTCTCCGCACATACTCCTTCCGCCACATTATGTCTAGTACAGAAATTTAGTCAATTCAGCATTGACACTTTCCATTTATATCGCTTCTTTAACTATTAAGAACCACTGCTTGATAGAAACACGCAAAAAATTATTTAAAAGAAAAAGAGTTAAGAAGTTTGAGTAGGTACTTAGAGCACAGAATTGATAATTCACTGAATATGGCAAAAAGAAAATACAGTAGTTTAAAAAAGTATTCTATATATCAGAATATGATATTATGTTGCCAAATTTACAAATGTTTTTGATGCTCTCGTGTAGTTTTTTTTCTTTTTCAGTAAAATTATAATCTCCTTAAAACTATATATATAAACATCGGTTTATTAATGAAGGATATTATGAATTAATTTCCCTTCAAGTGAGAAGAACTGTACCAGACTTCAAGAAAAAATTAAAGTGGTGATTTACTACATATCTTAAAAACCGGCGTACAAAGCACACATTTAACTCCTGAAATAACATCGAAATTTACGGGTGCGCGTTATACTCGGGTATAAAAATGATAGCCTTAAAAACAAAACAAAAAAAGAGATGAGGATAAAATAATTAGACTTCTACATAAAACGAAGAATGTTTTGTCTAAAAGAAATGACTTTCTTTATGAACTTAAAGGGTTGTAGTTCTAGAAGAGTATACTAATTTTTGTCAAAGGCGTGGGGTAATACCTCGAATAAATGTTTTCAAAACATAAGAATATTGCACTTGTACATTTCAAGGGTTTTAGTAAAAAAAGGAGGATGCGTTACATAGCGAATACACCTAAACATTTTTAAAATATAGGTACACGTTATATGGTGCATGATTTTACGATAGTGCATGATTTTACGATACATATCTTCTCATTTATAGTGATGGTTCAAATAGTATTATACTAAAGCTTTCGCAATGAAAATGTTACTTAAGTTCGAGCAAGGAGACTAATATCTTCTATTTTTCAATTTTTATGCAGGCAATCTAAAAGGTTACTTAATATCAATTTTGAAATTGGAATTTTCCCATTTCTTATTTCTTCCATTGCTACAGAATTAAACGATAAAAAAAACTTCTTTTGTTGAAGATTAGCATAAGTAATGAAGCCTTTTTTTTAAGTGTATGTGTAACTCTAATGTGTAGCTCCTAAGCTCCTGCTGCAAATATTACGTCTACTTTCACACCCGTTTTAGCTGTCGTATCTATATAAAATCACAATTAGAAGATTCTCATTTTATTAACCCTTAATTAAAAGTCTGATCACTGCAGTACTCGAGACTTAAAGAACGTTTTGCTGATTCCAAAGAAATCACATGGCTAACACCTTCTTTCGGTCTAACCTGCATACAGTTGTTTCCCTACTCACACACACACACACACATATCTGAAGTACTGCAAGAGAAATAAAATGCAGATACAACCCTTGTGACCGTACTAAAAACAGCAATTTTCATTTACTTGCCTTGAAAAAGGCTCACATTTTAAAAATCACATGAAACATATTGTGATTACATTTGATTACATGAGGCATGTCAAACTCATTTGATATTACGAGCCGCAAGTTCTATTTTACATTAAGTCAAGGGCCACATGTTTCTGATACTCATAAAAAAATACACATTTTGTTTAATGATAGCAAAAGTGATTATAATGAGAAAAACGTTTAGCAAATTCTACCCATCTTATTTTTATTCTGCTTCGGTTTGTTATATTACGGTTTGTTATTGTGTGCGGAATTATTGGTCAGGCCGCAAAATTTTGCATTCTGGGTCGCTCGAAGCCCGTGGGTCACGAGTTTCACACCCCTGGTTTTCATGACCATGACCAGAATACTCATGAACATGGTTTTTCGAATAAAAATTTCATATAACATAAGCTTGACTTTTATCATTTTTTAAATTTAGAAGCTTCATTAATTTGCATAAAAATGTATTAGTTTTAGAATTAAAAGTATAAAACTCACATTAATATGCTTTTATTTCATTATTTTCTAAACACATAATTCATCAAAATAATTTATTTATTGCATAATATATCTCGTAAATTATGCACCATCTGAGTAATTACTTAACATTTGTTTACCTATGTAACAAAGGGTTAATCTCATTGTTTAACGAAGTAATGAATCAGAGGAAGACTTCCTCTCAAAATATAAGATTCAATAAAGATTAGATATTACTTATTTCAGACTTAAACAGGAAAGCAAGCTAATCGGCTTGTATAAATAAATCTCAAAATGCAAATTCAAAATCGTTAATATCGTTGACCACTGCAATCCTTCTTCTATAGGACCACTGTGCCTCCTTGGTGGTTGTAAGCTCATGGATTTTGACTAGATGTCACAGCCTTTCTAACAACAACTACTGTACCTTTCAAACATTATTTCAATTCGCTTTATAAGGCAATGACTCATTTCAATGTATATATTTACAGATAAAATTATTACTGATTTCATTTACATATCACGTTTCGTCTGTAAAACATTTGCAGTTCAAACTTGCCAGAACATCAAAGAAAGCTCCAAGTTAAGTTCAGGACAGAAATCTCGCAAGATATGCTCTACAAATATTTATAAAATATTTTATATATAAACCCACTGCAAATATTTATAGAGTATTTTAATTATAGACCCACTACAAAAATATTTTTAAGTATTTTAGTTATAAGCCCACTAAAAATATTTATAAACTATTTTAGTTTAAAAAAAGTAAACATCGTCCAAAACGGCATCTCTGGAGAAACATTTCAGTGAGCAGCGCAGTGAATTAGCTACTACCTGCCATAACATGTAAAGGATTTTTAAAAAAATGTTGTTGCTGCTAATCCCAAATTACTAGCAATGCTAGACAATCTCCATGAATCCAAAAATTTCTAGAAAGTCTTAAATAGAAGAGGGTCCTGAAGGACTTTATCCTTTTTAGTATCTAAAACAATGTTATATTTGGGCAGGGGAGCTCAGCTAGGAATAACACCAGTGACACTCCGGAAATATCTTCTGACCCTGACGAAAAATGAGACATTTTATATGGCCGCTCACAAAGCGCGAGAAGGCAGTCTAGCATTTTTAGGCATAAGCCTGAATGAACTTCCTGGATTTCTTTCGAAGTACCAAGGATTACTAGGAAGAGTTCTTCCAAGTTGATTCAGACCGCTTTAGACAGGATTATTCACTAAACGTAAGAGATACAATAGGGCCCACCCTCCTCAGCCTCACTCCTAACCAAAAATCGGCTTTCTCATTAACCCACGTGGGGTAGGACTCAATGACACTATAGCAAGAAGAAATCCGATCAAGAAAATTTAGGCTAGATATCAAGGCTATCAAGGCTAGTCTGGTCCTCAATAGATGTCCAAGTTGAAAAATGCTAAGCGATTGTCATTCAGAATCCAAACGTCTTGAAGTTGAAACTCGGCTACACGAGTGAACTGCAAACCTCTTCTGATAAAAATAGTGAGTGAGTAAATATTAACATCGCACTGTTTAGCTACAAGAGGGCGTTTGGTGACGGACCTCGTAATTTTGAACTATGGTCAAGAGACGAGGACGACAGCTGAGCTGGTACCCCCTCTCCTAACTACCAAACAACACCAACTGGAGGACGTTTGAGCTCTCGAAAGATTTACCCTGCATCGCTCCCCTTCACGGTGGGTCTTTTTCCGTACTGGGCTCAAACTCGGGACATGCCAGCCATTATCTCATACCTTGACCACAAGGCAACCATGGTTACTTCTGATAGCAATAAACTTCTATCTGAAAACTGAACAAAATTCGAATTTTTAACCTTAATGTCCACGGCACCAATAGGATGAGTGAATCATTTGTATAAAAAGTCTATATGTATCAAAGCATATGTGAATACGTATTTCACATTTAGGCTGCCTTTATAAAATTTGTATTTTGTAAAATGTTTCATGCATTAATGGTACATCCGATATACATTTGTCTTAAATTGGTACGTTTAACGTAGCCTTTATAAGACCTACACGAAAGCTATTAGTGACGGATTTTGTTTTTGAGCCAACGCTCAGCTCATAAGTACAACACCGGAGAGAGCGCATCCCAATTATTTCTTCCACACCAGAGAATATAATGATATCAATAACAAAATTTCAGGTCAAACATATGGGAAAAGTAATATGTGTTATTAAACCCAATAAACTTAATTGTAAAACATATTTTTAGCGTTACATTATTAATAAATAACACAATTTTATTCTCTGATTTTCTGAAGCAATGTTATAGAATAATTAAATAAAAATATAATTAGTTCTTGTGTTTTGCGGTCAACGAACAAGGAAAAAATAATCCTCCCCTAATTAATAATAAAAAAATACGAGAAACAAAAGTCCGGTTATTTTTATTAGAATTGTCATACTATCTCACCAGACTTTTTGATTAAAATATTTCTAATCGAAAAGAAATGCTAATCACATATAAGTCAAACAGTAAAAAGTTCGTAATTAGATTAGCAATGAAACGAAAGTATTCTCCTAAGAATATGGCATTTATTGAATTGAAATACATTACGAATACAAAAGATTTTCTTCTACTTTAAGTAGTATTCTGGGTTTTTCATTGCATTGATTGAATTGAATGCAATGAATACATTTTTTCTTCATGGATAAGAAACAAAATGAGTTGTTAGAGTAAAGGAAGCGATACTACTCAACTTTTAGCCCTAAAATATGCGTTCCGTGGCTTACAGGTGAGAAAAAATAATGCAAACAGTTCAGATATATATAAAAAATTAAGTACAAGGCTTTTAAGAACAACAATTTCGGAAACATATACCAGCTGTACTTAGTAAACATTTAGAGGCTGAAAAAATAGCTTTGCATGATAAACAGTAGAACATAAAATATGTTATGATACTAATTGAAGCGTGGTTCGGGGGTCTAGGGGTATGATTCTCGCTTAGGGTGCGAGAGGTCCCGGGTTCAAATCCCGGCCGAACCCATTTGCAAGTATTTTTTAGATTTATTTATTCTTTTTAACATCAAATTTTGTGAAATATTAAATAAAACTTGCGTCAGAAAAACTTAGTCGATGAAATTCATGTATATATATATATATATATATATATATATATATATATATTTAAATATATATAATTCAATCACAACACACAGGAATCAATAAAAAAATATAAAAAATCGAAACTAAATGAACCCTATAACATAAAAATCCCATTTCAGAATATCAATGGTGAATATAGAAGACAAAATTCTAAAGTTTTCAAACAAAATTAAAAAATTTTTTATAAAATAAAAATATATAAAATATCCAAGTGCAACCTCGGACTTAGGACCGATAAGTGGGGTTAAACTAGTTTGATGGCGCCAACCTTCCCCTATTGCAACTTGGTAAATTAATCTTAAAATATCCAATTCTCAAAAATTTAAAAATTAAAACTTTAAAAGTTAAAAGTTAAATAGTTAAAATTAAACCATTAAAATTCAAAAATTAAACTATTCGCCATTGCATTCTGAAAGATATTATATTAAAATATTAAAATTCTAAAACAATTAATTGCATAATATAAGTGAACCCTCAAACACCAAAGATGACGCACTCATCTTTAGGTAGAAAAATGTCTAAAATCCGAAAGTTCAAATTAAAAACCAATTATTTTCACAAATGAATAGTGTAAATCATTAAAACTCACCAAAAAGCATTCTATCAATAATTCAATTCCTAAATTTTGAACGATTTTCTCTCATATTTAATACAATAATTACCTCTCCTATATTTTGCTCACAACACCCACTAATGCCATGTCAATCCAAATGATTCATAATCTCACACCAGAGTTCAATCATTTGGTATTAGATTAAAAACAGATTGCATGCAAAAAGTTGCTTGATTGGTCATAAACGTTTGATTGGTCATAAATAATTTTAAAGTGTAGTCGTGTAAATATTGGTCTATGTGTATACTATAATGTATTCTGTGTGTGGAATGCACAAACTCTTCACAGCTGGACCACTAACAAGCTGACTTTGTTATATCAATATATATCAATCGCAATTTTACAATTAAGTAAAAAATTGAAATTATATGAATCTTATAATACTAAATATCCCATTTCAAAATAGGAATGGCAAATATAAAAAATAAAATTTCAACGTTTTTAAACAAAATTAAAAATTTATAAGATAAAAATTTATAAAATATCCAAATGCGACCTTGGACTTAGGACAGATAAGTGAGGTTAAACTAGTTTGTTGGCGCCAACCTTCCCTCTATTGCAACTAGGTATGTTAATCTGGAAATATCAGTAGGATCCAGTTGAACTAAATGGAAACTTTGTGCGAGGTGAATAATTTAAAAACTTAAAAATATATAATTTAGCAAATTATTGAAGGTATTCAGTACACCCGTAAAAATTTATATTCAAACGTTAAAATTTATATTACAGACTTGTATACATCATTTTTGTTTAATTATATTAATTTTTGTAAATATTTCTACTCTGTTGCATTAAAAAACCATAAATCAATCAATAAAATTATATTAATCAGGAACTAGTAGTGATCACAAATCATCTTTTAGTTTACTAAATTATAAATCCTTAGCTATTTAGCCTCTTTATTTATGTGTTATTATTTTTGAAAATTATTATAATTCCCTTAATTTCAATTAATCTATAAAATTATAAGAGTAGATATTCAGCAATTCACATAGCGTATGCACCTTTGATTAAAAAAAGTGATAAGTTGTTATCCATCATGATAGTATTGGTTTAATTTAAAGTAGATATAGAAAGGTGATAAAATATGTATTATAATAATTTTTAAAACAATATTGTTGTATTTTTGATACATTTTGAGAACATTTAAATTTTTTTTTTTCATTTAACCCCGCTGTTCTCGCGCATGGTGTGTCATATCCACCGTCTAACTTTTTTCAATGCTCCTTCTAAACCTTTTTTGGAAAACGGATAGTTTCTCCTGTTGCTGACTTTAAGGTCCTATCCTTTGAGGGGCCTTAGCCTGAAGGCGAATTCTAAATATATATTTATGGATACTGCATCTTCGGTTATGTCATACCCTGAGTGGGAATCACCGTTACATTTCTGAATGCATGAGCACGTTTTAAATATTCCTTATGATAGGGTGTATTATTTTAATTAGGATGATAAAATGTTATATTTAAGTAATTTAAAAGGTACAGTATTTAATAAAGGGAGAGATAGAGTACAACAGTATTTTCGGATGAAGAAATTCTGTTCGTGGTTATGATGAGGAAGAATCAAATGATGAAATGAATAACAACAAGCATAATTCCTCCACTGAAATGGATCTCGACTTAGAAGAGGGAAACACTGTTGAAAATAAATGTTTTATATGTAGAAACGCAAAAACATTTGGGAAGAAAGTAATTTTAAAGGAGACAACTGGTACACATCTTATCCACTTTTAGAGGAACTTTTGAAAAAAAAAACCTATTACTGGAACAATAAGAGAAAATAAAAGAGAAATTCCAAAATTTTTTAATTTAAAAAATAGAGAAGTTTACTCCTATACGTTGAATTTTAACAAGATACAGATTTTTAAAAAAACAACTAAGTTCCAGTGAAAACATCGCACTCATTCACGAAGAGACTAAAGGAGTATTTAAACAATGTACTTAATGCACTTATAAAAAGAACAGAAAAACTAAATTTACGTGTGAAAAATATAATAAACATATTTTTTTTTCCTACTTTTTTTCCTGTTTAACTTTTATATACAAATTTTACAGTAAAAACAGAATGTAAACACACTTGGGTATGAGATACCCATCGCGGGAACTTTAGGTCGTTTTTTTCGAGCCAGTGACGTCGGGTTAATTAAAATTCAACTGTTCTGAATCCAAAATATTTTACAGTAATCTTTTATTTCAAACTAAAATAGCTTCATTATTTTAAGAAATTTCCGTCAAGAGATTTCTTAAGTACTATTTCAGCGCAGGAATGTTTTCCCTTTTAATCCCTTATATTAAAATTTAACTAATAGAAAATTTTAATTTTTTTTAAAAAATATAATTTTTGATCACAAAACAAAGGTATTTGTTCTTTTTTCTTTATATTACCTTAAAATAAAAGAACATCACATTTGGAAGAAATTTCTAAATTTAATTTTTGCAAAAGCAGAAAAATCTTCATAGATTCTTTTTTTAAAAAAAAATTTTTCAACAGTAAAAAAGAAAAAAAAAGTACTTTATGAAAACATATTGAAAGTATATCGCTTAAGTACAAGTTAGTACAAATGTATAGGTAAATGAAGCAGAAATATGATTTTTAAAAAAACTTATTTTCGAAACTACTGCATATATTATAATAAGAAATATATGAATGTAAAGCGAAATATATCGTTTTATTTTCACCCATGATCAACAGATTATTCAAGATCTCTATGACTGAAATCCAAACTTTGCGACAATGACAAAGAAGAATTTTTACATATTAGAGTATGCATGGGTTTTTTTTTTCAGCAGCTATTTCATTAAAAGTGCATTTGGAAATCTCTTCGGAAAAGAAACATTATCCAACAAGAGCAATCTGCAATGCTATTATCAATGTAAGAAAACAGCCTTCTTGTGTAAAGAGAATAGCAACGGCCGACCAAGTGTCTAGGAAGAAACAATGGAGAGGGTGAGGCAGAGTTTTGTTCGAAGTGCATGACACAATCTATGAGACTTGCCGCCTGTGAACTTTGGAAACCCTATGTGGAAAACTTTACGAAAAAAATTAAATTTCAAGCCATGTTTTTTGCAATTGATACAACAAATAACAAAGGATGGGAAGTAAATAAGCTTGCAACATTACGAACCATTTCTGGAGTGATGAGGCAAAATGTACGGAAGGAACTGGATTTCAAATTGAAGGTACACCCCATGTAAACCAAAAAAACACCTTTCTCTTTACATTCAAATACCGTTTATTGCAATATGTACTTAGGTTTCAATACTAGAATTTTTTTTTTTAAATCGTGTCCGTCATTTGTACTCACTCTGCATACTGCTTACATCAGTGCTTCTCAAACTTTCAATACTTGCGACCCAATTTTAAATCATAATTTTCATCTCGCCCCCCTTCATACAATAACAATGTATTGATTTAAAACATAACGAACAAAAAGCTACATGTTAAAGCAAAATATGATTTTAATTATAAACCTACAAATTTCAAGAAAACATTAAATTTTGTGAAAATTTTTTGTATATACACCCCCAGGGGATTGTAATTTTTTTTTTAACTTAATATTGACAAATTAATGATAAAATACACATTATCGTACAGAGGCATTTATAAGTACAATATCAATGTAAATGCCACCCAGCCATATGGGGATATGACCCCCTGTTTTAACAAGTGGGTTTGGGTTCGAATCCCGAGCAAGGGCATGTATTTTCTTCGGGAAAAAAAGTGTTTCGCCTGCAATGACCCGCTTGTATGGAAACAAATCCTTCTGTTCAGTTGGGCCATCATTTGCAATAAATGTCTATATTCTTCTGTTTGTATTGTATGTTTCTGTTCTTCCACTTGTATTCCAGGATAAAAACATACAACATTATTGTAAATGTGTATTTTATTATGTCATAATGTATTTTGTTTTGCTTCCTTTCAGTAAATTTGCAATTTTTTAAATCTTTTATTTTTGACTTTTTGATATGCTCGCGCCCCCCTTGTAAGGTTATCAAGATCCCCAAGGGGGGCACGCCCTACAGTTTGAGAAACTCTGGCTTACATAAAATTAATAGGAATTACTTAAGACGAATAATATAAGTTATTTTAATATGAAATATACAGCCTTTTGAATAATATAAATAAGAATATACAATTTCATCCGGAAAATTTCTGGATGAAAATAATTAATTTCATTTTCTAGAACCTTATCTGATTCATTTTAAAAGCATCGAAAATAAAAATATTCTCCTCGTTTGAGTACTGTTTAAATAAAGATTACAGTAATGGAACTGTTCTTAAAGTTATAATCAACAAAATTTAAATGAGAATAAATGTTAAAAGTCAGTTATTGATAGAAATATACAAAAGTCAGTTATGTTGAAGGCAAATTGAATTTTTTTTTTACTTATCATTGTAAAGTTAAAAAAAGTTTTTTCTTTAATTATCCTAACTAGAAGTGACGTTTTGTGTGTGTGTATGTTTTGAAATAATTTTTATAGTAAAACGAAAATTAATTCTACGATAAATATTTTGAAAAATATCTATCTTCTATATATTACTCTAAAGTATTTTTAACTAAAAACAAGCTAAATAATCAAACTAGACAAATATTCATTGAATATTTCGTTAGCTCGTGTTACAAAGTACTTAAATGAGTCTAATTCTTCTTGAAGGAAAATTAAAAATAATAAAAGTACATGTATTTATTAAATTTCTTTTTGATATGAGAGGCAGCTTCAATGTGCTTTTCGATACTTAAATCATACGGGAATTATATTATTTACCCGTTGTGATTGGTGTAATACATGTTTCAATTAAGGTATACGACTACGTTCGGAACCGTGATTTTCAAAAGTCGCATAAATGGATAATTTTCATGACATTTAGTGTCACTTAGATTAAAATACATGTATAAAATTGTTTTAAGGACATCTTGACAAAAAAATTATTTAAATACCATATTTTGGCAAAAAATGAACTTAGAATAACCTTTATTCAAAATGTTCTCCCTTTGTAAAAAATGTTTCTATTATAATAATATTTTGCCTGTATATAGTTCAGACATCTGTACAGAGGCTCAACTATGATTTTTGAAAAACTAACATTATTTTCAGAGTTACAACCCATTAAAAAATTATTGGCGTTTTTTTCTTAAATTTTTTCCCCTCTGTTGTCGTAAAACATGCATAAACCCACTTCTAAGATATATATTTCAAAAATTCTAGTTGAGCCTCTGTACAGAGGTCTGAGATATATACATTCAAAATATTATTATAATAGAAGCAATTTTTACAAAAGGAGAATATTTTGAAAATTGGTCATTCTATGTTCATTTTTTGTCAAAATATTGTACTTAAATAATTTTTTTATTGTAATACTATTCTTAAAACAATTTTATATACATTTTCTAATCTAAGTGACACTAAATACCATAAATATTATCCATTTATACTCTTTTGTAAAATCACGGTTCCAAACGTAGTCGGATACCTTAATTTTTCACATATGATTTAAACTTACTTCTAAATTTTTTTTCTTCGTCCGTAAGACTTATATAGGAAATAGCTCACAGAAAAACAGTATAAATTTAAAAGAGGGCGTACAGCAATGAAAAATATAATATGAAATAACGTAAACAGTATTGAATTTTTGCATTGCTTTAATCTTAAGTGATTGCGTATTTACTAACTTCACACTTAACGCCAGATTTGTGTTATTGGCGACTGACCTCTTGCTTTTATATTAAGAACCAACATGCATACTTTGAAGAACTCTCGACAATTTTTTGAAGTGAAAACTTCTTTAGCCGCGTTGGACACTTTTTAGAAGGAGAAAATCTTATGGGTTCGCTTCACCGACATGCTCATGACTCTTTATGCTGTACAGGTTGTTTCCCGGAGGTCAATGTGTAAAAAAAGACAACTTCCCGATGATGATTAAGAATTATTTTTTCGTCCCCTACAAAGCTAGGCGACGGAAACTCGAATTTACCAACTTCCCAAGAATTTTGTAGGGTGAAAATATATTATAAAATAAATTTTCTGCATATTAAATAGTTTCTTGTTTTTAAAAAAAATTTTTTAAAATTTCCATTTTTGCAAACAAATAACTGAATGGTTAAACCTTCGGAATTTTTTGGGTTTATGTGAAAATTAAAATTTTGCATTTATATTTCGATATTAAAAAAATACAATGATCATTTTTTGTTTGGAAGAAAACTATTTTAACGAAAAGAAGAATACAGGTAATGGAATCAATTTTACAAAGGAAAAGTTTAAAATTTTGTCTGAAGGAATTAAACATATTTAAAACCCCGGAAAAGGTCCCTTTTATTCTTTTTTTTAAACAATGAAAAAAAAAAAACTTTTCTTTGGCATCTGATGTTTTAGTAGAGTGTCATAATGCTGAGCAAAAAATTTTGTTAACAGAAGTTGCATAACATGGGGCTGATAACACGGGTGGTTCCTTGGGTAATTTTGGGTTCCAACCGACCTTTAAATGATAAAAAACAACATAGATGTTCGAAATTATCAAAGGGCCCCTGTTAGGAAAATTTTCAGAGGGGGTGAAAATGGGACATCAAAAAAATTTGGATGAAACCCAAAACTATGGGACAAAACAGCTAAAAATTGAAGAATTTGGTGCCCCCTTATTCTTGACGATGATGCTTTTAAAAATCACTCCCACACAGACACACAAAATCACCCTACCACTCAATAACAATAAAACCATAATAACGAAGCGAAAACATTTTCCACTTTTTCTTTTTGAAAGACTATTCATTACGGGGAGGTATTTTTGTTTTGTCTACGAAACGCCCGAAACATACTAGAGGTTTAGTATACGTAGCAACAAGAATAACAAGGATTCAAGGTTTATTTTGGTTAGTGAAAAAATTTGCAGCACCTGAAATTTTGGATTGGAAAAAAGGGAATACCTCTAAATGCTTCAGAATCAGGTAAGCATCAAAAAAATCAACAAGTCATCGGGGGGATATGTAACGTTAAATTAAAAAGGTTACAATATTTTCACTGCGTCCCCAAAAATTTTCTATAATTTATCCCAACAAGAAAGGATTATCGTTTTTTCCAATTGTAAAAACTTGCATGCGAAAACTGAAAAAAAAAGGGTGCTATCGTAAAAAATCAAAAAAGTTCTGCTTTTGTCAGAAATTCGTATGGAAAACGGAAGAACCACTTGATATTCAATTTCAACTTTGTTGTAAATTATAAAAAAACCCCAAGTTCCACAGCAGGCGTAGCTTTTATCAGAATACCCCAAAATAATCCCCTTCATTCTTCCCATATGGACATACATACTAAATTCCAGAAGCTTTTTTAAAGTTTTTATGTTTTTTATTTCACCTAAAATTTGAGAACAAATACAACAATTTATATTCGAAAAATTTTATGATTTTAAAAAAAAAGGTTCTGAAATATTTGAAAAAATTTTTGGCAAAAAATATGATAATGACCATGATTTTAAATAGAACTTCAATATTCTTTGCAGATGTGAAAATCAAAACTAATTGCTAAATGATACACTTAATTTAAATATCCCAATGGTCGAAAACTCATACTACAAAATATAAAACGACGATCCGGGGTTTTACGCGATATTTGATAAATTTTATCAAACATTTTCCTTTCTTTTTAGTTACCATAAGTCTATTGTATCTTTTTTAGAACTAAATGAAATAATTGAAAGTACAAAAAGTCTAAGTATTGTGAAAATTAAGGATGACAATTATGCAAAAAAATATGCATCCATAAATATAATGATTGTATATTAATTGTTATTTCAATTGAATTGTATTTATATTTTGTCATGATCTTGTACAGAGCCCGTAATATATGTTTGAATAATAAAAAAACATATAAACATACATATAATTGTTACTCGTAGTGTCATTAGATGTGAAAACCAGATTGATGTTGAAAATTTTAATTGAAACATTATGAAATTTCAAATTTTAATGCTAAATGTTTCAAGTTTTCACTTCTATCGGCAGTCTCGATAACTGTCAATTTTTTTTAAACATGGAGATATAGAGATTTTTTATTTTTTTTATTTATTAGATTTATGTAGTACAGATTTAAAAAAAGACTAAAATTAAGATGAGAAAATAAACTATTACTACAAAAATGGGAAAAAACGGGTTGAAATTGACATAAACGGGGCCCTCTCTGTATAAATACACTCATAGACAAAAATATTAGCGCATCAAGAAAGAGTCGTCAAAATGAAACAAAAATTTATACGTAATGACTACTTTGATATAAGTAAATGATTAGAAAATCAAAGAAAAAAGATAATTTATTTCAGAGAAAAATGCAAAAGAACGGAGGATTTAATACCCTGTTGAACTCCCTCTATATAGCGCGAATGCACGATGCAATACGATAGGGCATTGAGGCATACAAGTTCTGTTTGATGTCTTGAGACATTTCGCTCCGCATTTGCTGTAGCTTTGCCTCTAGTTAATTCAAACTCAGCGTTCCAAATGATTTTAGATATGCTGGAATGGAGAAAAATCTGGGGATCGGGCAGGCCAAGAAAGTGTTACAACAGTGTGGAGACAGTCTAATAACACCCTTGCCGTGTGGGGCCGATCATTATCTTGTGGAAAAATGGCTAATGGAAGCCGTTGCATTAGTGGCAACACATATTGTTGCAGGATGTCATGGAAATACCGCTGGGTTTCATGGTGTCAGGGATCAATACTAGGGGTGTCCGTGTACTGTAGGCCATAGCAGCCCGTACCATCACACCAACTATGGGAGCTGTGTGACAGCGGGAGCCCTGTAAAGCAAAGACAGGTATAAGGCGTTCACCACGGGATCTCCTCACACGAAAACGATTGTCATCACTGCTGAGATTCAATCTGGATTCGTCGCTAAAAACGACCGTGTTCCATTTCGCTGCAGTCCATTTTCTTCGTGCGCAGCACCACTCCGAATAGAGGCATCGATGGGTGGGCGTGAAGGGCAGCAAACGTAATGGGCGCGGCTATCCCAAATGTCCTTCAGCCAGGTGCCTTCGTATGATTCCAGAAAACACAGTGAAGGTGCTACCTGTGCCTGGATGGCAGCCGATGAAACAATTGGCTGTACGTGTGCGTTTCTTACGATGTGGTGGTCTTCTCGACTGGCCTGTAGAAGGCATCCTGACCCTGGTCTTCGTGTAACTGACATCTCTTGGATCCACTGGTCCCAACACCTCCTCACAACACAATGAGAGCGGCCTAATTGACGATCTACTCGCCTAGCGGACCACGCAGCTTCCATCATGCCGATGATTCTCCCCCTTTTAAACTGCGACAGCTGCTCATATTTTCTTCGAAATCGGTGTAATGGCATGTCTATTACAGATCTTACTTTGTAGACGATTCAGCACACTGAAACAAGCTTTGGTTACCTATTTTATACTCCACGGAGAACGACGTTTAATGCCCTCTACCGGCTGTACGTAATGCGACATTACGCTGCATTTCTAATCATTTGCATATCTTCACGACATGTACCTTCATGCTACGTTTCGTTACGATCCCAGAATTATTTCTTGGTGTGCTAATTTTTTTGTTCGTGAGTGTAGTAATTGAACAAATTCTCAATTTTTCGATTTTGATGTATTACTCTAATATTTTCCTTTTTGAAGTGACCTTGAGAATAAGAGATATTTTTATTTTTCCAAAAACTTGAGCACTTTATCTTAGGTATTATATAAATTTGCTTAAAAAACAGTGATTATATTCACATTAAGAACTGTAAATTTTGTAATAAAACAGGGATTGATAAATCTGAAGATTAAAACACTTCTACTGTTATACAGAGCATACACAAAAAGTTTCAGCAAATTATTTTAAAAACTTTCTGAACAATCCCTGTCCTCGTTTGAGCTTTCTGAAAAAAACTCATTTGAAGTTTGACATCTTGTGTAAAGTTATTGCATCTGCTTTTACTTAAACATTAATAGATTTTTTTCTAGTGAATGAAAAATAAAAAAACTTGGTATTTTCATAAATGTAATAAGATGGCCTATAAAATAAAATCATAAAAAATTGTTAATTTTTGTAAGAAATCATGATTTTAGGGTATTTGGATACCTTAATTTATAAGTGTATGTGTCGATACGTGTCATATTTGTCCTGTAAGTAAGAAAAAAATCAGTTCTACTTCGAGTTCTGCAAAATAATTTTCTTTTTTAAGAAAATATTCCAATTAATTTCAAAAATCTCAAAAACTTCAAGTTTGTCCTCGCTAGAATCTACAAAAGTAAATTACATTCAAATATCTTTATTTCTTCTAACGCGTTTAATGAATAACTAATATCTTTGGAGATAACTTAGGAAAAGTTTCTTTGAATATGAAAAATGTGCACTATTTCAATTATTCTAAGTGACATCATTTTAGATATAAGGCTCTTCTAGACCTTTTCTAGGCGTGGAGACGTTTATTAAAATTTGAATCAAACTTTTGAAAACCATCAGACAGGAAAAGAGATAATTCTCTTTTCGCTGGAGAAAATCTCATTTAGTAACGGATTTCAGATTATAAAAAAAATCCCTTGGAGAGATTCGGATTAAATTGGAAAAGGGAAATATGCCGTTTCAATTTATTGTGATTTCATGCATTAGTATCATACTTTGTATCTTTCTATAAAATGAACTGTACCTATTTGTTCGATATGAGGAATTTTGGAATGACATATTTGAATTATTTTCCAAGACTAAATATTTAATGAAAGGGAATATTAACTTTTCAAAACTCATAAGTAAAGTTTTCTGATATTACTCAATAGGCTTTGATTATTTTTTTTAAAAAAAAGATACTTATAAAATACTTATATTCCAGGAAGTGCCATATTTGTCGTTCGGAGAATGCATTTCAACATATAATATATATATATATTTACTAGAACCTAGAATTTATATACATAGCATCACTAAATGCAAATCACGTATAAATAATACTTCAAAGAATTTTGAATAATGAAAATTTTATATAGGTGATTATATTATTTACACTACTTATTAAATTGATATTCTTAAAAAATATTTTTTCAGTTGCTTTCCTCATTTACGTACAAATTATTATTGCCTTCCCCTGTTCATATTTCTGTAGTGTTATATTTTGTTCTCGTTGCTTTCATATATAAGTAAATTTTGCAAATGATAGCTTTAGACCTAACACAATATAAGTAATTTAATCAAATTAACTCTCTGTTAAGTCTCTTATGCTACACAATATTTTTTTTCAATACGTTATAACGCGTTGTAAAATTCGCACACGTTATGCATCTGTGACATTTGACGTAGTGAGTTGATGTTAGTCAAGAGAGAGAATGCCTTCAAGAAGTCAAAGAAGCCATCATCAACAGCTGTCTGAGTTTGAACGAGGTCGTGTAATAAAGCTAAGAGAAGATGGGTTTTCTTTTCGTGATATTGCAGTAAGAATTGGCAGGAATGAATCCACTTTACCTGATTTTTGCACGCCATGATTACAAGGGGCAATATTGCTTCAAGTAGATCGGATTATGAGAAGCCACGTGGTATTATTGAGATGGGAGACCGCCGTGATTTTCTTACGGCTATGAATTCACTTTGAGATTTGGCAGGAATGAATCAACTTTGCGTGACTGTTGGCAGCCGTGATCACAAGGGAAGATACTGCTTTAAGAAGATCGGATTACAAGAAGCCACAGGGTACTATTGAGTTGGGAGATCGCCTTGTTTGACTTACGGCTGTGACTCCACTTTGAGACTTGGCAGGAATGAATCCAGTTTGCCTGACTGTTGGCAGCCATGATCACAAGATACGGCTTCAAGTAGACCGGATTACGGGAGGTCACGTGGTATTGTTGAGATGGGAGAGTGCCGTGTTAGACTTATGGCCATGAAACATCGCAATGCATCTGCAGCAGATATTCGAGTGGCAATTGGCAGCACCATGTAACAAAACGCTATTACAGATAACTTACTTCGTGGACAAGTTTGAACCAAACTCCGTACTGCGTGACTCCCATCCATTGATGTTTACGATGTATTGATATCAAAATAGAGCTCTATTAGATAACGGAGTGGAGATCTGTTTTCACTTCTGATATAGCCCAGTTTTTTCTTAGAGCCAACGATGACATTATGTTTGTTATAATGAGGTCCGTTAAGCACCCGCAACCAAACCGTCTGTGGCACAAGCATCCTGGATATATACCTAGAGTTATTTTCATAACAATTTCAGTTCAAATTTTTACAGTGTAGGAAAGACTTTTAAAACTTTAAATTTTCATTTAGGTGGGTTGTGTATCTTTGGAAAGTAATATGCCAAATCACATGACAGATTTGTTGCATAATCACATTTTAAAATCATTAGGTTTGTCTCCAATAGCTTTTACGTTACGTGTCTAGCGTAAATGAACAATAATCTGAGTGTCATATTTGAAGTATTACTGCGGTTCAAAATTACAAAGGTTTGTCTCCTTGTGTTGATTTGGAGTTTAACGTTCATGAATAATTAATCATTAAGTCAAAAGTTGTTAGTTGCTATTTTTCTCTTTTAGAAATTTATTTCATTATTTGGTAACACAAAACCGTCAGAAAATAAGTTTTTTTAATTTAAAAGATATTTATTAATTTCTTTGATTATTACTTATTGAATGGATATTCCAAAGCAACATCGGGCTATATGAATTTATTCGAGTTTTGACGGACTTAATTCTTTAACTAAACTAAGTTTGCTACTTGAGACTCATAACAACTCAGAAACATTACGAGAAATTAAGTAAAACTTCTTACGAGAACTGCAATCTTTCGAAACTTTAAACGGAAAAATATTTTCCCTTTTTATTGATAAAGTCAAATTGAAGTTTCTATCTCAGAGATAGTCAGAAAGGTTTTAAGTGATCCTGAATTTTAACTCAAAATGAAAATGCAAAACCTGGATTTCTGACAGATCTGTAATCGAATTGGAAAGTAATAGGCTCTCAAAAAAGAATCGCTTTTATGTAAAATTCCTGTCAGAAATACAACCATTCCGCGCCAGATACAGAATAATTTATTTTCTTTCGTACATGTAAACTGAGTTAAGATCTATTTTTTTCAGGAAGATATCTTTTTACTGAATAGGGCATGAATATATTTCAGATAGTCGATCATTCTCTCTGTTCTGAAAAACGAGAATTCAAAACTTATTTATTACTATTTCTCTTTATGTTTCATGATTTGATTTATTTTTAACATCATGTTGGAAGATGCACGGGGCTTTTTACGTTTAATAATCAAACAAATAGTGACAAATCTTTATAAGTGAATGCATTAATTTGAATAATTTGTCACTGAAATAATTTAATACGTTCTGGAGTGAAGCAAGTTATAATTACGAAGTAAAATTTGACAATATTATAATAACACGTTGAACAGTTTTTTTTTTTTTTCAAGAAATATGTTTTATTTTTTTTTCTGTGCTTCTGAGTTCTCAAGCACAAGATGGTATGGAAACTTATAAGTTATTAACTTTTGCATGTGGCTATGCATACTTGTGTTTCTGAAAACACTTTGAATGTGTGTTGTGAAATTAAGATATATTTTTAATAATATTATTTAAGAGTCCTATATCCGCTAGTTTTTTAGCTCTGTATAAAATTAAAACATTAATGAACAAACCTAAGAATTTTTTTTACTGGTGGTAGGTATAAAATGAAACAGATCACAATTAATAAATTATCATAATAAAGAGATATTTTGGAAACCTTGATACGTGTTTCAAATTTGTTTTATATGCAGACGTTGCTCACGTTACAGCAACAGTAAACGGTTGAAGATTATCATTAAATATTGTGAAATTTTAAATTGGCCAACAAACATCATTTGAGTATATATATATATGTGTGTGCAGCCAGCCTGTAATAGCCAACAACCAGCAGCAACTGCTATAGCACAGCCAACCAGCAGCAGCCAGCAGCAAGCAGCAGCAATGGCAGCCCAACTGTATAGCCAGCAGCAACAACAGCAACCAGCTGCTGTGTGTAGCATGCCTTCAACATGTATGTAACAACCAGCAACATGTGGCAGCCTTAGCCTTGCTCCCTTGTGTCCTTAACAACAGCAGCAACAGCCTTCCAGCATAGCCTTGTAATGTATGTAACAGCCAACCTTGTATGCTCACTGCCAACAACAACATAGCCAACAGCAACATATGCTGCCAACAGCCTTTCCTTAACAGCAACATAGCAACCTTAGCAACAGCAACAGCAGCAACAACATATGTAATATGTATGTAGCAACAACTTATGCGCATATATACTACTTATATATATATATATATATATGTATATATATATATATATCTAATAACATATATATATATATATATATATATATATATATATTTGAATGCTTTTGATGAAAAGGGGAAAAAAGGATGTTTTTATGAAGTGCAAATTTGCTCATAGTGTGATTTTCAAACCTTGAACATTATATCAAAAAAGGTAAAAGTCATTGTATCTGGTCATGGACAAAAGTTCGTAGCCGATGCTGTTTCGGATGAGTCACGATTTCCAGCACTGGCGCCTTTAAAGACCTACCGTTTAAAGAACCTCACACGGATGCCTATTAAATCAATCCAGATTCAAACTACTCACATTGTGGTATTTTGAATTTTAAAGTTACCGTCCTCATCTCATAACCAATTCAAATGAGTTTCCTTGCTAAAAGCTCTTACCACACTAATTTCCTTATGAAAAGATAAGATGTACAAAAAACATTTTCTTGCTATGCCTTTCGATATTGAAACTATAAAATTCCATTTCAAACAAACTGTATAAAATCTCACTTTCCTGCAAATAAAAGTAATCTAAATAATAGCTGAATGTGTGGTTAGTTGTATCCTGATGTGCTGATATATAAGCATCTGCAACCTGTAAGCGACTTCCCCCTGAAGTCGCTTCCTCATTGTCCTGCCTACCTAAAGATGTATAGGGGAACGAAGCTTGACCAGAACACTCCATGATAAATCTAATCTATTATTATTCAATTGTACTAGTTGACCACAAAATAAACTGCAAAAGGAAGCCATAGGAGTAAAATAAAGAAAGCAACAACCCTAAATGAATAACCGTTTGCAATCAGATCAGTTTAACCTTAATCACACAATCCTAACCTATCTATTCCTGATCCACTAATTTAGTATAGTATCAAAACTCCGTCCTAAAGTCAAGTTGCGTAAATCTTAAATCTCACCTTAATTACGCTACATTCAGATGCTCTGCTCCATCTGCCTTACAATTACCAAACTCTAACATTATATACTCTAACTAATTTACATATCAGGGTTTCTTCTTGAGAGGAATAGCTGTGAATTAATTGCGAATGCTAGCTCAAAGATTCTCCAAGAGGATTAGTTAATAAGGGTCTCGTAAAGCCCCGTCACAAACCTTAACAACAAACTCTATCTTCTTGGAGATTCCACCAATAGCCATTGTTTTGAATTGTCTTATGAAATGCAATTAATGCATTTTCTTCAATATGCAATCAATCAAACCATCAGTTGGAATGTGTCTCAAGTGTGTGCTGAGAACTTCCCCTTAAGTTATCCGACTACGTTCGGAACCATGATGTCAAAAAAGCGCATAAATGGATAATTTTCATGATATTTAGTGTCACTTAGATTAGAATACATGTATACAATTGTTCTAAGGACATTATGACAAAATAAAATTATTTAAATACAATATTTTGGCAAAAAATTAACTTAGAATAACCTTTTTTCAAAATGTTCTCCTTTTGTAAAAAATGCTTCTATTGTATTAATATTTTACCTGTATATAGCTCAAACCTCTGTCCAAAGGCTCTGTCCAAAGGCTTAAGGAATAATGTTACGATTGCTAGATATATCGTCTTTACAAGAATGGTTAGAAATAGAGTTTTTTTTACAAGATACTTTCTGCCCAGCTGAGCACGAATTAGCACAAAGATAGGCGCAAATAAATTAACAACAATTTATATTTCAGAGCAGAAAATATTTGAATAAAAATACACACTTTAATATAAAAAAGTTTAATAATTTAGCATTAATGTTATCGTATTTCACTTCAACTCAGATGTAAAGGATTTTATTCGGGTAACTATTTTTTCGAATATAGGATAATGCCACTGGAGTGGTACTAATTTGAGGCTTCTCTTAAAGTGAAAAAGAATCGTAATATATATAAATTTTAAAATCCACTGCCTTACAGAACTATTCGTTTCACAGCTGGTACTGTGATTTCATGCTGCCCTTAATACCCAGCTATCACATAAAATTGTTTTCAGAAATTGTATTCTTGTGACAAGCAAGATTATACGCTCGAATTCCTATTAAGTGCGTTAAAAAAAAGCAGCATAGTTTCCATTTGCATTGTGGTAACATAGTAGCACAGTTGGATACTATCGAAAAAACATATATGCACCCTATTCACATAAGAGTAGATTCAGTCTTTTATCTGAATGTAGACACCTGTTTATCAAGTGGGAGAATAACAGGGCTGATGAATGCAATGATATTCATTAAAGACACCGTTATGGTCTTAAAAGCACAACTAGCTGCGGCACGCGGTGTTGCTCGGGCTTGTTCGTGTGTATAAGATTTTGCTCATAAAAATACCCTTCCTGTATCGGCGCCATCACTTCCTCCAGTCTGTGTGAGATTTCTATATCAATTTCGTTAACATTTCATTTTCGAATTTTCTTCCACCTCTTGTTTCCCCTTTGCTTAGCCCGGCGTTGTACGGGCTTTTCCTGAGTGCATAATTTTATTTCCATGGAAATTTCCTCTTTTGCTACCAATTCCAGCACTTCTGGGAAAGGCGAGTGTATGCACGATGTGAGGAATTTCTGGATTTGTGTCATTAAAATTCTCATTTCCGAAATTAATTCCACTTCTTTTCTTTGGCAGACATGTCACTTTTCACTCTGTGTATAACAGACGTTGCACAGGCTTTTTCGAGTATGAAACTGTTTTTCCTAAGAATAAGTTCTTTCTTCAAATTTCTATTTTCAATTAATAATTTACAAAACTAATCTAGTTTTATCCACACACACAAAAAACAAGACAATGTAATATTTTGTTATTAAATAATTAATTTAGTAATGAATAATGAAAAATATTGCTTTCATGTGGCTGCTAAATGCTATACACAGCTGTAAGGGATGCCAGCTGAAACTAAAAACAGTCAAGAATACATTAAGGAAGTTATGTTGTTCTATGTACGTTTCTTAATGTATTTTATTATTGATAGAATAACGTCAGGTATCAATACAAGGTACTGTCAAGGACTAACTAGACAACAAAACCTCGTAATATCTACTTTGGTCACCAGATTTCCATGATTTAAATCCAATTGCTAACATTTGGGATACCTTATTGAGGCATCTTGTTGCTTCACATCAGCTTCAAGCAGATGAGGGATTCTTCATCCATACATTGAAAGATAATTGGGGAAAAGTATTTTAATTGCTTCTGGATAATGATGTTAACAGTATGCCCATAGTGTAGAAAGTGGTATTAAGCTTCTCAGTAGATTTATCGTAGAATTGAAAATATTTTAGCAAGTTTGATGCATCGTTTGCATAAATTGTACAAATATTTGTTCAAATCACATGTTCTAAAGCGATACGTTTTTTGTAATTAGTTTCAAAATAAACATTTTCTGCAATAATCTTACAATATTTTGAGAACATCACATCTGTAAATATGATATTCAGCAACTGATGATTTTCACGCAATAAGGTGTTTCTTTAGTTCTTAAATGTTGTCTATCAATATGCAGGATGTAATTATTCGCATTTCAGTAATGAAATATATGATATACAAAAATAGAAATTAACTGAATATGTATCAAAGAGAAAATATGTGTGTGTGTTACCTTATAACTAGCATTAAACTAATGTAATTATCTATTTTGATATTTCAGGAAACTCAAAACTCATGTTTAAATAATTCAAATCATTACTTTTTTCTCAATTGCAATGACTATTTCTATTAGAATACATATACTCTCATATACATTATTTTATCGAATCTATTCATTTTTCAGATCATGTTTACAGTTTATACAGCTGACCATATATTTACATTCGGAAGAACTTCTTAATCTACTTTTCAGTACACGTTGTCATAAATATTTTTAGACCACATATCGTGGCTCGGTGGTCTAGGGGTATGATTCTCGCTTTGGGTGCGAGAGGTCCCGGGTTCAAATCCCGGCCGGGCCCAGCTCTTCTTTTACTCTCATACATTTTTTTCACAATATTTATAAGTAAACTCTATTCAGGGCTATCTTTTTTTCTTTTCATAGATATTAATTACCAAGTGATTCTCCATTGAATTGTGTTCAATGCTGCTTTTAGGAAAAGAATTAAGAGATATATTTAAGTGCAGTAGAGTAATTCATGCAGTAGGTATGTGTCTCAATTTGACTTCACTCAAATATGATATAAGGATTAGTTGATCACTTTAAATAACGAAAATATAGTTCACATTTGAAAAACATAGTTTTTAGTGTACCACATATTCAATGAAATAAAATTTACCATTAATTAGCGACAATAGGAAATGAAAACTTTAAGTGGTTAAATAAATATATTTCAGTGTTTTGAATTTCTATACTATTAGTTCTTTCTCTCTCTCTGTATATATATATATATATATATATATATATATATATATATATATATATATGTTATTCAAATTTTCAGTCGTTAAAAAATACCTTTTATTCATCTACTCAATTTCAAATGCATTTTTTAAAATTGCAGTTATGACACTTGATGTTATTACAGTTTATTCAAATATTAATTCATCAAATTTAAAAATGAATAAATAGAAACAAAAATATTAGCCCAAAACCATGTATAAAAAGGAAAATTGCTCGGTTTGTCTCTGTAGCGCAATTTATAGCGCGTTGGACTTGTAATCCAAAGGCCGTTGGTTCGAATCCCACATGGGATGGCCTAATTTCTAAGAATGTGATTTATTCTTTCTTTATTGTTTTATTGAAAGAATTAAATTTAATTAATGAATAAGTAGAAGAGAGACACCATATATAGGAAGGAAAATCGCTTTCTATTTTGCCACTTAACCCTTCTAGCGGTCTGCACGTAAAATTCCGCCATTCCAGAGATGCTTTTTCTGCCTTCAAGCAAGATTTTCAAAAGCGGCCGAGCCGAATTCTTAAAAATATGGCTCTCAACCGCTTTTGAGAACCCCACCTGAAAGCAAAAAAATATGTGCGGTGCATTTTTGAAGCATCTCCAGAATGGCAAGACTTTAAGTGCAGACCGCTTAGAGGGTTAATATTCTGATTCTGTCCTATGTATATACGTCTTTATATTATATATAATTGTAATTATTTAATAATAAAGTGACTAAAAAATAAAATTTTTCTTTGTAGGAATCTAAGTGGAAATTGACTTAAAAAGTTTTTTTTATATATATTTCTTGTTTAGCTTCTTTTTTTTTTTTTTTGTTTCGTAATTAGATTGAATTAAGATTACAAATTCTGATATTTTTTTGTATCCTTTATCAAAACCTTTTTTTTTTCTTTGTACCCTTTAATATTGCACAAATACTTTTTTCTATCATTTATTAATGAGTTAACTCCTGTTGTAATTCTCAAAATAAAATTTATCAGCTACTCTCTACTTCCAAAATACGCTTCCCTTTCTTATATTAATAAGTAAATCAAACAAAATTTCAATGAAATTAATTGAATTTAGTCACATGAATAGAGATTCAAGTTTAACTTCTTTTCATTCATCATATTTGGAAAAAGTATTTCCTGCATCAGCAATTTTGCGAATCTAATTAGTATTTCAACGTAATGAGCTGATCTAGTTATAACAAACTAAATTATCTTATTAAAATATGAGACCATATTTATTACTTTTACTACAATGTAAATATTCTTATTCAGAACCGATTAGCGAAACAAGATTAAAAATAAGTTATATTTGTTCCTAAGTTTTCATAAATACAGAAATAAGAGACATTTACAAAGTTAAATGTTTTATGTTATTTTTTTTTTTACTTCTTAACTTTTAACCTTTAGAATTCTGTCAATTTAGCACATAACTCTCTTTTAATTCCATACATTTTTAAATATTAAATTATAATTATTGGAGAATTAAAGAAATATATATAAATACTCTTTAACTGAATGCTTGAAAAATAGACATACGAGTTTTGCAATTCAAACATTATTTCAAATAATGTTAAAACTGTATTTTTAATCAAGTAACTTAATCTAGTGAATCGTTATGTGACAATTATATATACTAATTAATTAATTGAATTTTTAAATATGTATACAGAATCATATTCAAAAAAATTTCGTAAATTTCTATGATATTTAGATTAGTCTTGCAGAAATTTCACTAAGGGAATACCTGACGACAGCAGACAAAATATAAGCAAATGAAAGCTATTTGCCTAAAGGTCTCTGTCATTGTTATTCAATTATTATTGGAAGCGACTAAAGAATGACATATAATATGGCATTCATAAAATTCCCTTTAGGACTGATAGAGATTTCACGATTTAATGTCCTTACCAGCCTAGTTAAAATGTACCAAGTTTTGATACATATTTAATTAAACTAGCAATTTTCTTTTCCAAGCAATCTTAACTAAGAGATAAGAAAAGTTTATAGACGGCGCTGACTACCGCATTTTTAATAATGACATTCTATTATTCCTAATATTTAACCCTTTATCTACCGCATTATGATTTACTGCAGGTTTTTTTTTCATGCAATATCTTTTTGTATTACTTCATTGAATATTAAGGGATATACATAAACAAAATACTTAACTTTCAGAAATTTAATCCGTTAGAGCTAATTAATGAGTTAAAGAGATATTCAACTGTAAAATTAGTTATATATACTGTTCACTTTAATAAATAGTCAAATCATTTTCAAAGGTCTTCATCAATATACAAAACAAGTAAGATGACCCTTTTAACATCAACTAAAATTTGGAACAAAAATGACAATCTTCACTATCCACTGTAAAAGTAATTTCTGCTATAAAGCTATTCGTCTTCTCCGCTAAAATACTCATCAATGTACCCGTACTGCCATATATCTTGGTAGATAGGGTTTAAAAGAATATTCCTGCTAAGTATCGTCAGAGTATTCATAAAATTAGTTAATTTTTAAGTGAGTGGTACTTATAAGTACCGTCGGTACATAAAGGGTTAGTGTATACATCATATTTTAAAGGAAATCCAAATAATTCTCTGTATAGAAATATTTTTGAGTAATCCAGTTAGAATTACACAATTAAACTTCTGTTTCATCACACAATGATATAGTATTCTATCCTCTTAGGAGATTATACAAGCAGCTGAAAATGACACATGACAAGACTCGAATCTTTCGATAATAGGACATAGAATCAAAGAAAAGCAGCTGATCTTAAAATATATGAAAATTACCAGAAAGTTCCAAAATAATAGTAAACGTCTCATCCCATATGGATCAGCTAGGTTTAGCGCCAAGCTGCTACGTGAATTTTAAGGGACTTATTTTTCCACACCAAAGACTATTTTCCATTACTCATTTGTTTATTATTGTCTTATTTTTAACAAATCAATTGATACTTATTTTCGTTTCACAAGCTAAAATCGCGTCAAGTGTATGCTCTCTTAGTGACGGTATAAAAAATATTAATAAATGTCACTCTTAATGTTGCTAATATTTCTGAATTCTATTCCACTCATCACGGAGTACTAAAGAAAGTGTTTGAAGCTGACGATAATTTGTTGGAATTTAAAAGCAACACGTGGCGAGTATTCACACACGTCCAGATCATCGAAATGATCTGTTTCACGATCGTTATGAAAATCTAAAAAGTTACCGAAAGTGAATTTGTCTTATTTTTAAAAGCTTCTGTCTTTTTTTTTTTTTGGAAAAAGGCATAATATTTATTCTTATCTCCATTCACATGTACTATTTCTGTTACTTGGAGTACTACTGGTACGTATACCTCATATTTTTACACTAATATAATTCATATATATATATATATATATTCACTCACTCATTCCAAAAAGGCTATGAGCCTCAAGAATGTTTTCACTCAGCTAAAGAAAAAGTAAATTTCAGAAGAAAGATGCAATATGCAGATGAGAGAGAAAATAAAGAATTTTTTCGAGTATATATTTACTCAAGGTGAACGAATTTAATGAAGTGCAATGATAGCAAGATATGTAATTCTTGTAATGGATCATAGTATCGCAGATTTTATTACTTTCAAAGCTAAAAGCTGTGAAGAACAGTAAAAGAGAAACGAGTAGTTTTTCTTCGAAAGCAAAGAGAGCAAAGTAATGAAATTAGAATACAAGGCTTTAATATCGCACACAATTGGTGTAAAATACAAGTAAGCATAGAGCATTTTTAAGTTGAATTTTGAACGAAGTCCCGACTACTTTTAGTAAGGCAAATCGATGAATTCTACGAATTAAGATTTGAAAGTGATAAGGAGAAAGGGTGTTTACGGTTCTTTGGGGGGACCAAGTGCAATAAAACGTATAGTTGATAATGAATATTTATATCTATATTTACTGCAAGATAACTATTCCCGGCAAGTATGAATGTATTTTGGTTACATTTAAATGAAAAGCTTTTGGTTACTTTAAAAGATATTAATCTTAAGTGCAACGAGAGGTAAGAGTAAAAGTTACGTAAGTTAGAATGGATAGTGGCTTGAAGTTCTGCCATAAAGAGTTTTGAACTTTTTTTAAGTTCTTAAATGTCAAGATACAGAACGGTCGTTTATTTGTAGTCCAGAATAAATGGAAGTAGTCGAAAGGTTTAATTATTCGTCTGTGGATAATGAATACCCCCGTTATTCAAAACAGACAAATTTTAAAGCCAAAAAATTTTTATTATAGGATCAAGTTTTTAGAAAGAAAGGAAAATCCGTGGCAAAGTAAAAAAAAG
>BMAV01007874.1:11397-56102 GCA_019973955.1 Trichonephila inaurata madagascariensis
CCATTACTTGTGCTGCCCTTGACGCCCACCCATCGACGCCTCCGTTGGAGTTGTTCCGAGCACGAGGAAACTGGATTAAAGCGGAATGGAACCAGGTCGTCTTTAGCGACTAATCCAGATTCAATCTCAGCCGTGATGGCAATCGTGTTCGTGTGGGGAGATCCCGTGGTGAACGCCTCAGTCATGCCTTTGCTTTACAGCAACACACCGCTCCCACAGCTAGTGTTATGGTATGGGGTGTCATTGCCTATGATACATGGCCACCCCTAGCATTGATCCGTGACACCATGACAGCCCAGCGGTATGTCCATGACATCCTGCAACCACATGTATTGCCACTCATGCAACGGCTCCCAGGAGCCATTTTTCAAAAAGACAATGCTCGGCCTCACACAGCAAGGGTGTCACAAGACTATCTCCTCATTGTTACTAACCTTCCTTGACCTGCCCAATCCCCAGATTTTTCTCCAAACGAGCATATCTGGGATCATTTTGGACGGCGAGTTGGGCATCCCACTATTTTGAACGAACTACAGGCAAGGTTACAGCAAATATGCAACGAAATGTCTCAAGACATCAAACAGAACTTGTATACCTCAATGCCTGATAGTATCGCATCGTGCATTCGTGCTATATATATAGAGGGATTTCAACAGGGTATTAAATCCTACGTTCTTTTGTTTTTTTCTCTGAAATAAATGATCCTTTTTCTTTGATTTTTTAATCATTTACTTTTATCAAAATAATCATTACGTAAGTAAAATTTCGTTTCACTTTCATGACTCCTCTTTGGTGAGCTAATTTTTTTTTGTCCATGAGTGTACATTAACCTCTTTGAACGGTAAAGAGACTTAACAGGAGCCACGTCAACTAGTAATTACAGATAATATCACTCGGTTACAGAAGTCTCTTTTTATAATTTATATTTTTGTAACAAATATGTAAACAAGTGCTTTATGATACACAGCATGGTATAATCATCCAGATATTAGACTTCATTTTAATTTAATAAAATCCGCCAGCACACATTTCACGCATAGTTGCTCAAATATTATCTCAGAAACATTTCAAAATTATTACTACATTAAAGTCATATCATTATTAAAGAAATAACGTGCCCGCATTGTGGAACTTTTCTGGGACGAGATTTTGCGTATCTGGAAAATTGTGAGCAATTCGTTCATCTCTTCCGCTCTGAACAACAAAATTAATTCTCAAGGAACAGTCTAGACGTGATGCAGCCAAATTCATTTGTCACTTTCTTGAAAAAAAGATGACAGGCTTAACTAAATCAGAGGAAACATATTCTAGAATAGCTTAACTCTCAAAATTATTTACAGCTGAACTATTACTTGTCAGTTATAAATAGTAACTTATAAAATGCATTTTATTTTTTGTTTAAATTCTTCAAAACGCTTTTCAGTCTTGTGTATATTTTAAAATCAAATAATTAACATATTTAAAGAATGAACGCTTTCACATTCTCGTTTGTTAATCTTATGCAATTTTTTTTTTTTTTATCCAGAAATTCTATTTCCCCATGAAATGTACTTAATTATTTCTAGCCAATTAATTTTTTTCTTAAAATATTGCTAAGTCTTAAATTAATTGAAGTTTATAATAGACCAACTGGTATGCCCGTTCTTCGCACGGGTGAATCGAAAAATTAAACAATGCAGATTGAAGGATAAAGAAGTTTTTAATGGGTTAATTTTACGTGAATTGCAAATTAAACAAAGAAAAAAAGCTTTTTGCATATCTCAGCTGAACAAAAAAACCCATATTTGTTAAATTTTATGTCTATGGGTCTAATAGATGGTATAAAGGATTTTTTTTTCATTTATAACGCCCCCGTAAATCCCTTGTGGGCCGGTTTTTGAAACATCTACCAAAGCTAATCTCTAGTAAGCAAAAGTAACATACTGTTACAAACTTTGTGTAATAAATGCTTAAAATGGTGCAAATAATTTATATCTGGGTGTGTAATACGTTAACATTCTGTTGTATTTACTGAACTGAACTCAGTGGCGCAACAGACCATGAGGGCCAAGGCCTAATGTGCCTATCTCAGTATAGGCGACCTTAGGCACTGGGGTGCATGCACAGATGTTTCGGTCAAGTGGTCAGTCTGACACGAAACCCCCAGTTTTCAGTTTCCAAACAAGCATGGTACTCATTTATCGACCCACTCAAGGGATGAAAGGCTGACCTTGAAATCCCGGGATTTGAATCCCGAACGTGTGGTGTGGTGTTGTATTTATTTTATGTTAAAATTTTAATATTCGCAAGCAGCGCCGTTCATTTCATTATAATGGTGATTTAATGGAAACAGCGAAATGTTGATGATAGAGCCAAGTTGGCATCGTTTTTGGCGACCCTGCTGGCAATTTGTCGATTGATTGAATGGTGTAGAAACTGATATGCTATATCGCCACCTCGGGGGAAGCTGTAACGAAGAGGATAGTACATAAACCTCCTCCCTCAAAAAATACATATACATGCCAACTTTCATAGTGATCGGTTGTGAACGGTGTTGGAGTGAAGCGAGGTCATATATACAAACATCCATTTTTATTTATACAGATAATGTTTAAATATAAAATATCCTTATAAAAATAAGCATATAGAAGGAATTTAGGGAGGAACCAACATGCGTTACCAAAAAAATTCATGTCTAGCTCTTGGGCATAGAATGCTGTCTGTGAAGGTTATAACATCATGAAGGAATTGTACAAGTTAAACACAATACTTGCAGACAATGCAAAATCAAGATATGATATTCTGCATTCATCCCGTTACAATCTAATCGACTTACTAATCCCGATACAATCTAAAGGTATTAGAGTAAGCCGATTTTAGCCTTAGTCATCAATGGTTCAGCAAGAGGAGAACATTAATGAACCGCAAAAAAATACATGCAAACGTATCCCAATGATATGCAAACGCATGACAGTACATTGTCATAGTAATTAAATGATAACCGTTTCGTGTCGTCATCATATTGCGTGGCTCACTCGACTTATCTTGTTTAAATGGGTGTATCTATTTCACATCCGCGTCACTTAACTTAACGGGAGGCCGTGGAAGCCTAGCAGGCAAGATAACGGTCTCGTGGCTGCGTATCATGAGTTTGAACCCAGTACCACTGAAGATCCACCGTGTAGGGGTGCTCAAACGTCCTCCCGTAGGAGTGATGTGGTAGTTAAGAAAGGGGGCTGCCAGCTGAGGCGTCGCCCTAGTCACTTGACCAAGATTAAAATAACCAGGTCCATCACCAATCGCTCTCGTGTTGCTTTAAGTGTGTTTAATAATTACTCTTTCACTTGAAAGTTCCTGTTTTTTTTTTCTAGACGAACACGTGCAGGTTCATTTTGTAATTCTAATTATTTGCGTATCCAAACGACTTTTGAATTTCATGCACGTTTTATTCAATTGGCATAACTCCTTTATATTGCTTTGTGGCTGCGGTAGCCTAGTGGTCAAGGTAACAGACTCGTGGCTGCGGTTTCATGAGTTCAAGCCCAGTACCACTGTAGACTCGTCGTGTAGGGTAAAGTGGGAGTAGTGGTGTAAAGTGGGAGTTAGGAGAGGGGAGCCAGCTCATGTGTCGTCCTCGTCACTTGACAATAGCTCAAAATGGTGAGGTCCGTCACCAAAAGCCCTTAAGTAGCTGAACAGTGCGACGTTAATATTCACTCCCTCACTCACTCACCCTTCATATGCTGCAATTTTCATAAATAGTAGTGTATTTGCGTGGAATAAAATCATTTAAAAACCTTTTAGAGAGAGCTTCGTGTGATGTAGATCTGCAGTACGAAATTGTATGAACATTTTCCCCCAAATCAATTTTCTTGCAGCAAAAACAATGTTCAACATATTTTTCAAAGTTTCCGAAATGCAATTGTTTTTGATTGAATTGTGAAAGCAAAGTTCTGTGGTTTTCTTCACAAGGGAAAATAGTCTTCTTAAATGGAATAAAAAGCTTTGGGTGCAGTTTAGTGAAAAATAATGTCTTAAAATATTTAGAACTAAGCATAAACTCAAAAATTTGATTCTGAAACTCCAAAAGTAAAAAAAAAAGAAAATAAAATACGAGATTGACTTTAACCCTTTATCTAGCGACGGTACTTATAAGAACCCCTATCACTTTGAACTTACATAGAACTATTTTTACGAATATTCTAACGATACTTAGCAGGAATATTCTTTGAAATCCACTCTGTTGTTGTTACTGATGCCACCGGATCGGCAAAGGTCAGATCAAGGCCCGCGAAATTCATCATGGTAGAGTGCTAAGCGACACCTGTCGTTAGCCGTAGCTTTGAGCACCATACATGTGACAGAATGATTTAGCTCGTTTTCACCCCAATTTATAGGGAGAACACCCTGGGGGTGGTCAGAGGCCTCCCACATCTCTTCCCTTTCTACAAACCTCACGAGAGGACTTGCGACTCGACGGCTAATTAAAGTACCCCATACCGAAAAGGCACTATACATTTACAAACACATCCATATCTTCTCCGGGATTCGAACCCAGACCCAACGGCACAGCAGTGAGCGTCTCTAACCACTATACCGAATGGACGACGAAATCCACTCTTCCAAGATTATATGGCAGCACGGGTTCTATGATGAGTATTTTGGCGGTGAGTGAATCTTAACGTAGCACTGTTCAGCTACACGAGGTCTTTTGGCGATGGACCTCATAATTATGAACCATGGTGAAGTGACGAGGACGACACCTGAGCTGGCATTTCCCTCACTTAACTACCACACCAACGGGTGGACGAGTGAGCTCTCAACCGATTTTAAGTGCATCTCTCCCCTACATAGCGGATCATCAGTGGCACAAGGCTCAAACTCATGAAAAGCCGGCCACGAGTCCATTACCTTGACCACTAGGCTACAGTGGCCTCTAAAGTATTTTGGCGGTTGATTGATTGAATAGTAACGTCGCACTCTTCAGCTACACGAGGGCTTTTGGCGACGGACCACGTAATTTTGAACCATAGTCAAGTGGTGTGGACGACACTTGAGTTGGCACCCCCCCCCCCCCCCTCTCCTAACTACCGCACCGCATCAACGGGAGGACGTTTCAGCTCTCGACACATTTAACGTGCGTCGCTGCCTTACACGGCGGGTCTTTAGTGGTACTCGGCTCGAACTCGTGACAAGGCAAGCCCCACGATCCGATACCTATATCACTCGGCTACCGTGGCCGAGTATTTAGGCGGGGAAGAGGCGAATAGTTTTATAGAAGAAATTACGTTTTAAGCGGACATTTTTGTTCCGAAAACGTATTTAATGTCAAAAGGTAAGTGTCTTATTTATTTATTTTTTTGTATGTTAATGAAGACATTAGAAAACGATTTGAATATTTGTTTTAAGCCAACAGTGTATATAATTAATTGTACAGTTGAATATCTAAATTAATTATTTATAGCTCTAATAGATTAAATTTCTCAAATTTATTTTGTTTATGCATATTTCTTAGTTTTCAATGTAGTGATTAAAAAAAATATATTGCATGAAAAAATTGCAATTACTGATAATGGGATAGCTAAAGGGTTAAATGAGACTCATTTGCTAACGTGGCCTTTGTAGACATAAAAGTGAATAAGCTAAAAATTTTGGAAAGTTTTGGTTATAATCAAGGAATATTTCCGCTACTTATGAAAATTCTTTTATAAAACCGTTTCTACGAACGAACAAAAAGCAAGCGATTGCTAATAAATTAGGGGAACTTCAAGAAATTTGTCGGACTATTTCTCACATGAATACAGTAATTGAAAACTTCCTGCTCTAAAACTCGATTTTTATATATAAAATTTTCACACGCTATGTCGTGTCGATAACTATGCCGATATATAACTATATAGATAACAAGCAATTATCGACATTATAATTACTTTGAAATCCCCCCCTGTAGATTCTGTATCCTTCTGCTTATATTGGAAACAATTTATTGAGTAGAATTTCTTAATTTATGAACAAATATTATAAAAATAATGTTGTATATATTTAGAAAATGTTGTATTTGGAAAATTCTTTTATTTTGGCAATGAATTTTTTTTCGAAAATTGAGTCATTTGTTTCTTATCATTCATGTTTTTAACTAGCACAAAAATAAATTTCCCATTTTTTTGGCAGAACAATAGTAAAATATTATTCAATATATAATATGCTAGGAAAATAATTTCGCTTCAATTGAATTTAAAAGTGTCAATATAAAGTGGTATTAACTACTGTCTAAGAAACAAATAAACTAGGAACGTGTGCGGATGTCTCTAAACATGTTTTTTTTTAAAATTATCTTTCTAGTTGTATGTTACCGTGAAGATAATTAAGCAGACCCTAATGGATGATAATATATAACTTAAATATGGAACCATTCTATTCAATCTTCCAAGTTTTATAACTTATTCAATTATTCACATTTAGTAAGTTAATATTCTGTACTCTTTTCGAATTAAAATAGTTTATTATTACACTCTGTTTAAATAGGTTGTGAATCATATCTCTATCTAAAAGCCGGTTTATTGTGATAATGCAACGGATTATGAACTATGCTTATCTATTACATTTGTCCAGATGAATAAATTTTGTACTTTGGAACAAATGGACATCCTAGGCACTATTTAATCTTCAATTGTACACAACATCCCCAGCTATCGAATTATAAACCCTGTAATGTGTTCAATTCTTCATTCAGCAAAACTTATAGTATATAAACCCAAATGTAACAATATATGGAATTGTATAATTAATTGAATGAATAATTATTGATCAAATAGAAATGCTTCTTATGCTTTGTTTGTCTAGTATTCGTTAATAAATAGATATAAATTTATTTATTATACACAAAAGAATTTATACACTGGTGTTCAAAATTAGAGTTACAAACATGAAAAAATGACAATTCGGTTTAATGCATGGAAATTTGGCATGCTAACATACCTTAAGCTGTAAAGCAGGAAATGATAACGAGAAACTAGCACAAGTGCATAGATTATGTCGATGTACAGATGGCAGCGACGTTGGTAAAAAAGAAAAAATGCTTCATAATTCTGTATTGCTCGTCTAGTAGGGAGTGTTGGCAACTTATACAGCTATACAATCACTTGTGCACTATGTACAAGATACACACACACATACAACGTACTCTCATGCAGTTAATAAGACTATTTCTCAACAATTGTGGAAGTTGTTGTTGTGTCTTTCCCGAAGGAAAGGAATGTAAATTGCAAGAGCCTGGGACAGGTTGGACTTCTACACGTTAGATGTCTACACCACCTATCTCCACCTCCCCAATTTAGGCATGGAACTGGAGGGGAGGGAAATATTCTCCAGCCCTCTGCACCCATGGTTTCTGCTGCGACCGCCCACAAGACTTTCGGACGTACTGATTTAACGAGTACGTATTCCGTGTGTAATCGGAGGGTATTTGGTGGCATCGGGCATTGAACCCAGGACCTCCGGTCTGGACTCCGATGCTCTAACCACAAGGCTACCCAAAGCCCTAGCTGCTATTATGGTAGTAATTCCCATTTTTCAAAGAGTCAATTTTAACGTCTGGAGTTCCTTGGAGGGAGTTGTTGACGTACATGGCGCTTCCTAGAACACCCCACAAGTACTCTATGGAATTGACGTCTGGAGACCTCGCTAGGTACACCGTACGGTGAATACCCACTCCTTCCAGATAATTGTTGACAAGTGCAGCTTTTTTTTTTTTGCCAGATGTTATTGTCCAGAAAAAATAATTGCTCTCGAGAATATCATCCTTTATAGCGTTCTTCTGCAACCATTTTATGAGAGAAGATATAGAGTGGTGTACGCGCGTCCAACATTATTCATTTTTATAGCACCACATCGATCAATTTCTCTGATATTTTGTAGGGTAATATAGTTTTTCAGGTACTCTCCAGATTGTAACTAATCAGGAAACGCGTTGTGTTGCGAATCACGATTAATCATGAAAGAAAACTCGTCGCCAATTCCGCTCTATCTAAGAGTGGTGTTCGCGGTTCAAAGATAGACGGGCTGTTTTGAAAAATTGTGTAAAGTAAAACGTACCCACTCCTGGTTTTTGCGCATGAAGGCCCTTCTAAACTAACCGTCTATACACGTCTTGTTTTACCACCATTACCCAAGATCCAGAAGCGAGGTTCTGAGTTGGTTATTCGGCTTTCAGACTGTGACGGGCTCAAGCGTCTTTTCTTTAACATGACCTCTGGGTTCTTTGGGGGCTAAGATTAATGGCAACTCTTTTCCAACCAAAACCCAAGAAGCGAAAGGTGAAGAAGAAATGCAAATAAGATAGCTTTTAAATAACAGAAGTTTCAGTAAGTCGAAGGGCAATTTGGGGAATGTTATATGAGAAAGTAATACAAGCCATAACTGACAGCCAATTGTGAAGTTGAAGATTAAAGCCATTGTGTCAAGGTGCCTACCATTGCACGCGCGCCCAGACGTTTCTTCATAAGATTGAAATTAAAATTGGATTAAGGTAGGATTGATTATTTAATATTAGGACTTGTAAAATTATTAGAAGTGAGAGTAGGTGGATTAAGTATTTATAGTGGTCTAAGTTACGCGATTCGGTTTAACTATTACTGTGTGTTTGTTCATTGTAGATTCTTGCCTAAATAATATTATCTAAATTGTTAGACATTTAAGTTTTATTCTTAATAAAATCATATTAAGAATTAAAAAAATGTCTATTCCTTTTGTAAACCCTACATCTCTAGCTCACGTGGACAATCAAAGAAACGGTCACCTAAGGTGGGCGGTTTCACAAGACTTGTATCGCGTAGCGTATTTAAAACCACATAGCTATCCTCTGCAGGTCTTTTCACTCTTGGTCAACCTAATCCAGTCCCGATGTCTGAAGCAGTTACTCCAATCAGCAAACAACCATACGGGATCCTTGGAACCAATATGACATCCGTCTATGAATGATCTGCTTCTAGCTGACCAACGGCTTTCCACTGAAACTCATCTTATAAACAACTTAGTGTAGTCATCTGGAGATGTTTTCTATAAAAAGCCGAATATCACACACAAATTATGTAGTTTTAGAAAGCTTTCACTTTATAATTTAAAATGCTGTTTTTTTTTAAAAATATATATTTAGAGAGATAATCGATCCTCTTCAGTATGTGAAGACACTGAATACATAAATTGAAATAGTTTTCTAAATTACACAATACGACGTCACTTTTTAAAATAATAGCGGCTCTCATTTGTATTTAATGCAAAACATGTGTTCGTAACTTTAATTTGCACACCAGTGTACTTTGTGTATTTACATGTTATACCGTCAAGCATTTTCTCCAAATTGAAAAAACTTCTAATGCCGGGATATGCAACCAATAGAAGGTTATCGTTCCAGCACATGTTCCAGCACAATAATTTTGTTGTCTCATGTTTGAAAATAGCCATTTTTTAATCGGTTGTACCGTTTTTGCTTATGCTCAAACAGAATCTTGATCGCGCATAATTGAAAATAATAACAATGTATATAATTTTCCATAGAGGAATTGCACGGTAGAATTGGACACGTATGCAAATTTATGTGGTAGCTTCTACATAAGGAATTATTTGTTAAAATTTTAAATGTAATTACGACATTTTGGCTACCTAAATATTGTAGCTATTAAGAGTTCTTTTGTTTACTTCAAGCGAATTTTTTTACATAAGGCACTTAAACTCAACTCAAACTCAATGGCGCAACAGCCCATAAGGGCAAGGGGCTACTGTGCCCATCCCAATATACGCGACGATTGGGTGCTGAGGTGAATGAGCAGGTGTCCCAATCAGGTGGTCAGTCTGAAACGAGACCCCCAAGAAAGTTTGGTACTCAGTTATCGACCCACCGAAATTGGGATGAAAGGTTGAGTCAACCTTTCCCATCCCGGGAATAGAACTCGGACATGTGGTGTCGAAGCGCGATACGCTACCACTCGACCACTGGGCCTACATAAGTATTTAATTCTTCTAAATCTTCTCAAATTTGTAGACGGACTTGCGCAGTAGGAGCATACGCGGGAATTTATTTTCAATGCTTGATTTCCATCCATTTGGTTAATAGAATTATAAAAAAAAACCAGTTAATTTCGATGGCATGTGTCTAATTTTCTATAAAATATGCAAGAAAAAGAAATGAAAAATCACATAGTGTAACCTTATTCTATTTTAGCAAACCGCATAAGTATATCAAGCAATCACTTACGTAATTTAATGTAAACGATTTTATATGCATTTCAGCAACTTAGCCTTTGCAGACGCGGCAAGTCCCAAAATGTAAGAGCCATTTCCTTGTGGCACCATCTAGTGGTGGTCTCGGTACCACATTTTGATGCTTCAATTAATTTTTATTTCAAGCTCTCTTCGGATGATAAATATTGTCGTGATTAAATTTTGCTGAGAGTATCAGATTCAAAGTGTTATTCAAGGGAAATATAACATCTTATGACATGCATGGCTACGATTTTTGCTTCCAGAAAACTTAGCCGGGGTCGAACCCGCAACCTTAGGCTTACGAAGCTGGCTTGCTACGTCTATGCCACCAAAGTCGGCAATCCCAAATTGATTTTGTTCTTGATTGAAATGTTCATATTACCAAAATATAATTATTTATCGTTTTCATATATTTATTATTGTTCTATTTGAGCAATTTAACAAATAGCCAGTATGATGGATATGACCATCGGCTGGTAACCGAGTGGCTTCGGATTCGAATCCGTAGTAAAGCATAGTTTATCTTCTTCGGGAGTCGGCAGGGTGGCGTTGTTGGTTTGTCGATGGATTTTCATGGTGCAGAAAATCGACAGCGGTCATGTCGTATGATTATGCATCATATAAAAGATACATAGAGAATGTCCTAAGCAAAATTAAATCCTAGTACAGGTTCGCATCGTCAGAGCTCAGGTGCCTCCCTCTAGAGAGAAAACAGGGCGTCAAAATTACCTGCAGTGATTGGTATCCGCCAATATGGCGCTGCACTAAAAAGAGATACCAGTTTTCGGTAAGTTCTAGGTAGATTGATGAACTATGTTAATAACTGTTCATATTCTGCCATTAGAAATAAAATAAAAATAATCTTCGAGAAAAGAAGTTGAAATTTCTCCTGTAATGGATTTCGTTGTGTGAATTAAATGTCTGTATTCTTCTGTTTGTATTGTATTTTTCTGTTCTTCCACTCGTATTTCACAAGTATCCCAGGATAAAAACACACAGCAACAACACATTAACAAATAACAGAATGAAATAAATTATTGTATTACACGAAATGTGTGCTTCAAGGCCCTGCAAATCAGTTTTGCACCAAACTATTTCATTCGAGTTGGTGTCTTATATGCTATCTGATAATGATTTGAGCAACGAAATTTGGAAATTTCTATTTAGTCAAATATTGAGAAAATATATAGATTTTTTAAAAAGTATATTTAGCTAAATCTTATCGAACGTGGTCTTTATAAAACTATAAATATAACTGAGCGTTACTTTAACATTAAAAAGTTACCTAAAGTAGCCATAGAAAATTTTTCTAAAAAGTTTAATCGCTTTTTAAAAGATTACGATCTCAATAAATAGAAAAATCGATAATAAAACTATTCATGAGGGATCAATCTTACTTATCTGCTGGCATGTATCGATAAATGAATCGATGTGTTCTGTTTATTTAAGATCGGCTGTTCCGGAATGATAATTAGAGTTACTGGGGATGTTCTCATTTAAGCAATAACACACCTGAAGCTGAAAAATGCATGCCATTTTTTAACCAATGCAACAAAAGCTAATTATACTTTTATAATAAAATCTTTATAGGGCATTAGTTGGACAATTGCTTTAAAAATAACAGGAAAATTTATAATGATTATTATCAAATATAATGTACAACTTTATTTTTAGGTTTGGTGTCAAACAGTGTTTTTGGGTTTCAAATGACTGAGATGGCTGCCGTAACCGGGTTCCGCAGAAGACACACCATGTAGAGGAAGGCCGATGTACGTTAAATATGGCGAAGTTAAAACATGCTCCCGTTGGTGTGGAAGTTAGAAGAGTGGGGTTCCAGATCAGGTGTGTGTGTGTGTCTGTATCATTTTGTCACAACCCGGAAGTAGCAGGTGTGATATAGTTAGGGGAAAAAGCATACTTTTAAAAATAATTACTTTTATTTAGGGTTTATTATTTTACGAGCAATTCACAGCTAATTCAATGACTTTGGTAGTAATCTTAATCTAAACTCTTAATCTAACTTAATCTAAAGTCTAAACACTAACTTCAATACGCAAGACTCCTTTTTCACAAATTACGTTCCACTATTTTCCCGATTACCCTAATACACCCATTGTGCCAGTGTTAAAATAGCATTTGGATGATTAGCATACAATCATGTCTTCTCTACGGAAAGCTGTTTTTAAACTCAAATCACAGTTAAAGAATAGTTTACGGGGCCCCCCCCCAAGAGGATTAGTTGATGTCTCGCGGATAGAAACCTTCAGAATTTTACAATGATTCAAAATTACTATATCCATATCACTAACAGCCTTTGTGAACCTTTATAATGCAACGTTAGTGTCTCTCCCTCAAAGGGCTTTGATAGCCGCGATAATATGGTAAAAATAATGCGCTTCATAATCGGATGGTTTGGAATCATGAGGCGGTTTCGAGTCTTGATTATTACATAGAGCGTTATGTACGAGAAAAAAATGGATTGTGTAGCAAGTTACATTAATGTTGGTTAAAAACTTTTTTTCTCACGAGATTAAAAGTGAAAGTTGGGAGAAAGGAATCTTAGTAACAATGGCCAATAAAATTCGGTGATTGTTCATGAACGACGTATAGAGTCAGGATCAGTGGAGCACACAAGGGGGGGTGCTATGAATCCGGACCCCCTCATAGCCCTTGATTTTTTTTTCATTTGGTTATAATCCTATGTATATATTACGGAAAATTTAATTACGTATTTGCTATTAATAATTAATTTTATTACCTAATGCTAATTATTTATTCAATAATTAATTTTGTATTGTTTTTGTTACCGAAATTCGACAAAATCAAAAGAATATGCTGGCGTCGTATTGGAACATGATACCAAAATGGTGGACTTTCCACCCTGGACTCTCCCCTTGAAAATTTTTTGTGCGCGCTACTGATCAGGATTAATTAGAACAAGCAGTTTGAAGAATTACCGGTCGCTATTTCGATGCTCCGTCCAATCAGTTACCGTGGTTCACTTTAACTCTATCATACAACCTCAATTATAAAGAACCGTCATTGAGAAGTATAGAAGATTGTGTATGCCCCAATTGATTGATTGATTATTAACGTCGCACTGTTTAGCAACTCGAGGGCTTTTGGCGACGGACCACGTAATTTTGAACCATGGTCAAGTGACATGGACGACACCTGAGCTGGCACCCCCTCTCCTAACTACCACACCACACCAACGGGAGGACGTTTCAGCTCTCGACAGATTTAACGTGCATCGCTGCCCTACACGGCGGGTCTTTAGTGGTACTGGGCTCGAACTCGTGACAAAGCAAGCCACGGTCCGATACCTATACCACTCGGCTACCACGGCCACATTGTGTATGCCACAAATCATTGTTATATACCAAAGGTTCGTAACTTTTTTTCTGCTTGTACAGCCTCTGATTATAAATTCAAGTACGTAGGTATCAACATATATGCAATTATTCATATTACCCAGGTTTCAAAGCTCTTTAATAGAAAAAAAAAATTTAGGTATCCGACTACGTTCGGAACCATGATTTTGCAAAATAACATAAATGGATAATTTTCATGATATTTAGTGTCACATAGATTAGACTACATGTACAAAATTGTTTTAAGGACATTATGACAAAAAAAAATTTATTCAAACACAATATTTTGGCAAAAAATTAACTTAAAATAATTTTTTTTCAAAATGTTCTCCTTTTGTGAAAAATGCTTCTATTATAATAATATTTTGCCTGTATATAGTTCAAACCTCTGTACAGAGGCTCAACTAGAATTTTTGAAATATATAACTTGGAAGTGGGGTTATCCATATTTTACAACAGAGGGGAGCAGTTTTAAGGTAAAAACGCCAATAAAATTATTTTAAATAGCTGTAACTCTGAAGACAATGTGAATTTTTCAAAAATCATAGTTGAGCCTCTGTACGAGCTATATACAGGCAAAATATTATTATAATAGAAGCATTTTTCACAAAAGGAGAACATTTTGAAAAAAGGTTATTCCAAGTTAATCTTTTGCCGAAATATTGTAATTAAATATTTTTTTTTTTTTTTGCCAAAATGTCCTTAAAACAATTTTATACATGTATTCTAATCTAAGTGATACTAAATATCATGAAAATTATCCATTTATGCGCCTTTTTAAAATAACAATTCCGAACGTAGTCGGATACCGTAAGAACACAGCAAAATAGAGCATCTGGAAGAATGGAGAAAGAACTAAAGTCTGATTCACATGTTTTACGGGTGTTCTATGTGTAAAACCTTGGTTACGTGTCAAGACACAGCCATGATCCTGCTATAGCAAGGTCAACATTATTAACAGCACGTGTTATTCTTCCATGCGGTTCTGCTACATCACGAGGCAAAGGGGACATGAACACTGAAATGATAACACGAGTTGCCAATAATGTTGACAGTACCTTATTGAGTGAGTGAGTGAATATTAACGTCGCACTGTTTAACTCCACGAGGGCTTTTGGAAACGGACTTCGTAATTTTGAACTATGATCAAGTGACGAAGACGACACCTGAGCTGGCATCCCCCTCTCCCAACTACCACACCACACCAACGGGAAAACGTTTGAGCTCTTGACAGATTTAACGTGCATCGCGCCCCTACACGGCGGGCTTTTAGTGGTACTGCGCTCGAATTCGTGACATGCTAGCCACGATCCGATACCTTGACCAATAGTCTACCACGGCCAGTACCTTATTGAGAGTACAGTGCTACAGGAACTTGACTATCACATTGATGTAAGCCATGTATTCAAGATTTCATACAAAGAACACCTGTCAGATTTGTAAACGAAACTTGAATTTTTTCCTGCATTCTTGTAAATGTTCTTTTTCTTGTTTTCTTTTCAATGTTCTTTTTCCTGTATTCTTTTAAGTGTTCTTTTCTGCTGTATTCGTTTCAATAATTTTACTGTAGCGTTTTAAAATTCTGTATGAATAATTGTGTTTTAAATTATAGTGACTCATTATCAATGCAAAAAAATGTTGGCATGAAACAAATGCAATATTTTCATTATTAAACTGAATACAGTATTTCATACAAGATGGCTGGTTAATAGTAAATTATTGTAACAGATATTGTGATTAATTGCGTCACCGTTGAACGGCTTAACTGAGTATACGGAGGAGGTATTTACTGCGATTACACGTAAGGAATTCCAGATAACAATTGACTGATTTCAAGATGGGCATTGCAGTGAATCATTCAAACTGCCCCAGTCTAGACGTCTGGCACACAGTTAGTTTATTCCTTGAAGTGAGTTCTATTCTTCATAAGGATTTACGTTCCACTCATATATAGTGCGCGCACCCCATTAAAATTCTTAAGAGGAAGCCTATACTTTTAATTTCAGCACTTAAATGCACTTCTTCCGGTTTTCAGAAATATTAAAAAAGAGCTGAAGATAAAAAGAACTTTAAAGGTAGCATTTAATCAAACACAAGTAAATTAAAACAACTTTCGATCTCTCCAAATACCTTTTCTGCTTTACAAGTGCATTTCTTTTGTTATACTCGCATGATATACACATGTAAAAGAATATATATAAATACTTTTTAAATCTGTTGTCATAGATATATTTTATATTAATATAGAATTTTACTTCTAATACTGTATATTCTAATAAAAAATAATATAATATAACTATATATGCCTGGGTAAATATTAATAAGACTATATTTAAGCAGCATAAGTACCAAGATATGAAAACTAATGTTTCGAGACAGAATATGTGTGTGTGCATACTCCAGCTAAACAGGATGTTGACAAATTCGACGAACAAGCACAGAGGAGTGATAGTAGACAGCAAGGGGATGACAAATCAACATAGAACGTAGGGTCGCAAATCACGTTAGATTATAGAAGCCGTTCGGGTAAAAGATGCTCCAGACGAAAGGGGTAGCTAAACGAATACGTGGATTTAGAACACAGTAGTAGAGTTGAAGATATCTGCCCGTATGTAAATTTTCCACTCGCATGGGGAGGATAAAAGTGGCTCGGTGGTTAATAAGGTGCATACATGCATGTTCCTCTTTAGAGTAATCCAATATTTTTAAAAAGATGCAGTTTAACACCCACTCTTCGTGCAACGTTCACCTAAGACAAATTTCTCGCCGCTTTTATTCTCCCCCAGTCTTGTGGGAAATTTGCATACGTGCAGGTTTCTTCAACTCTGCCACTTTTCTAAATCCACTCATTCGCTTAACCACACCTATCGTCCGGTGCACCCTTTAACCGAACGGATAATATAATCGTGATTTTCCCCGACTAAACATGGTTTGCGACGCCAGCTTCTATGTTAATTTGTCACCCCCCTGCTGCCCATACTATCACCCCTATGAATATGTCTGTCGAATTCGGCAACACCCTGTTTATGCCTATTAATCTATATCCCTAATCAAAACCTCTAAATCCATCTAGTGGTATCTAACACACAAATAACGCTATCTGTGAAACAAAACTGTGATATCATGTATTAGTGAAAGTAAAGAAGAAAAAGTAGTAGATGAAGAGCATGAGAATAACACAAAAACTATTTATTTATAAAATAAGAGAGTAAGAATCAAAATTATATATATGACATGTGCCATAGCCTATATTTTTTGTAATATATTTATTAATGTAATTATAGAAAGAAAGACCAGTTATATATAGAATAGGCATGCTCAATACAATACTTGTAAAACTTGTGTTTGTAAACATTGATTTTGTCTTTTAATGTGATATAAAATAGTCATTTTGTTTTATGTAATGTAGGACAATATTTTTATAAATTAAAATGTGAATATTATTCTGTTCCACTAAATACAAAAGAACTCAAAACACTATTGTTTTATTAATGCATTATAGATCAACGCTATACGAGGTATATAGAAGACAAATCTCATCAATTCAATGTCCATATAAATGATAAGGACGACACATGACCCAGCCCTCTACTCTCGAAATTTTCGAACTCTACCTAAGCGAGGGCTTTGAGCATCGAAAACTGAAACGTGGATCAGCCTCTTGTACACTGTAGGTCTTTAGTGGCACCAAGAATATAGCCCAATACTTAACAAAAACAACGCCGTCCATGAGTTTGAGCCCATGGCTATTTGCATTACCAGGCTCCCTCAAAATAAAGAAATCCCGTAGTTAAAAATATTCTGGCGTTTTCATTCCTACAGTATAAATAGCACATCGATTTGACTTATTTTTCTTAACATTATATTGCAAGGCAACGCTAGAGCTATTGTGACGGGCTCACGCGTCTTCTCATTAACATGTCCTTTGGGTTTTTTTGGGGCCAAGATTAATGGCTACTCTTTTCCAACCAAGCCCCAAGAAGTGAAACGTGAATATAAGATGCAAATTAGATAGCTTTTAAATATCAGGAGTTTCAGTAAGCGAGGAGGCAATTTGGGGAATGTTATGTTAGAGATTGATACAATCGTGAGGTGACAGCCAACTGAGGTTATCCCGAAGATAGAGACATTGGGTCAAAATGCATACTATTGCCCTCGAGTAAAGATGCTACTTTCTTAGTATCGGATCAACGATTTGATTAAGGTAGGATTCACTATTTAATATTAGGACTTGCGATATTATTGGAATTAAGATTAGGTGGGTTAGATATTGATAATGGTCCGAGTAAAGTTATTTCGTTATTACTTATATTGTGTGTTTGTTCATCGTGGATTCTCTCATATATATTTATTATCTACTCTGTTAAAAGCTTAAGTTCTAGTTCTTAATAAAGTCATATTAAGAACATGGACACGTCTGGTCCTTTTGTCAATCCTACACCTCTAGCTCACGCAGATAATCCAGGAGAAGGGCACCCTAGGAGGGCATTTTCACACTATTGTGGAAGGACTTCAACATTTTGAAACGTGGTCTAGTGAGGAGGATGACGTATGTGCCGGCAATCCCCTCTCCGAATATCCACATCACGCGAACGAGAGGGCATTGAGTCTCGATGGATTCAACGTACATTAGATCCTATACGGCGTTTTCTTAGTAGCACCCGGAATGGACATCAAACACGACCGTTCCGGTCAGCTACGGCGGCCGTAAACAGATCCTCCCGAAAGCAGCTTTATTAAGAAATTTTTTCCACTATTTCATTTAATGGAGATATGATGAATTTATTCCGGCGACGGTAACTATTTTGTCAGAATATATTAACGCATCGAACAATCTCTTGAACTCATGTCTCTCCAGAGTCTGATTAGCATAACAGAGGGTCGCGTTTCGGAACTAATTTGCAAAGCGAGATTCTCGAATGACCGTTGAAAAGTTCGTCTAAGGGTCCAGTCGCCCTTCATTATCATCACATGCCGCATTGCTGCCACGCGTCAACTGATCATAAGGAATTAGATATTCGTTAACTTCCAGTGTCAAATTGCATTTTTAAATTGAAAACTCGTTCTATTTTTGAATCTGAGGTTACAATTGTATTAATAGCAAAGGAAGTTTATTTATAGACTAGCCATTACCCACCCGCTACACTGGGTATTTCAAAATGTTGTATAAATATATACTGTTTGCATATATATAAATTATTGATATCTAGCATTAAGAGTTCGATTGTATTGAAAAATATATTTATAGCTTTAACTCTCGCCTCTTGATACAAAAAGGACAGAAATTATAATTTCTAATATTTATTAATATCTAAAATAGAAGTAGAAAGATTTTTTTGCACTCACTTTACCCAATAATCATGTAGATTTCCGCCAAAGCAACTTTCAGTGGATCTCTACTCCATAAAATAAACATGCGTGCTAAATTTAAAGTCTAAATGTAATAGAGAAAAAACGGTATTTTTATCATTAATATACCCCGTAACCCCGTTGAGAGCATTCTTAGTGGATTTCGATTCAACAAAAGAAACATACAAACCAAATTTTATTATTATAGTCCTAGTAGTTCGAAAACGGGAATTTTGTCTGTCAATACGCCCCAGTAACTCCCTCGCTTCCCCCTTGGTGTTAATTTCCGTAAAATCCATTCTTAGTGGAAATCTATTCAACTAAAGAAACGTGCCCAACAAATTTCAAGTAAATGGGTTAAATTCATAAACAGGAATTTTTCTGTAACTCTTTTTAACCCCTCGCAAACCCACTCCTTTGGATGTCGGTTATTGCAAAATTCTTTGTTAGAGGAACTCTATTCCATGAAAGGTACATACCTTCTAATTTTCAAGCAGGTGGGTCTAATAGTTGAAAAACGGAAATATTTATCTATTACGCCCCTTAATCCCCCTCAGTGCCCTTTGGGGGTCAATTTTCCCCAAACCTATTTTGTATTGGATCTCTACTTCATGAAATTAATCTGTTTATCAAATTTCAAGACTGTGCGTCAAATAGCTTAAAAATGGAAATAATTATCTATAACGCCCCTTAAGCCTCCTCAACGCCACTTATATAGAAAGCGATTTTCACAAAAAAAACATCTTATAGCGGATCTCTACTCAATGAATAGAATTTGCTTACTCAATTTCAAGATTTTACGTCTAATAGTTTAAAAAAGGATATAATTACCTATAACGCCCCTTAATTCTCGGCAACGCCACTTGGGGGGTCGATTTTCACAAACCTTTTTTTGTAGCGGAACCTAATCCAGGACAAGAATCTGCTTACCAAATTTCAAGACTGTCCGTCAAATAATTTGAAAACGGAAATGATTATCTATAGCGCCCCTTAAGTTCCTGCAACGCCACTTGGAATTCGATTTTCACAAAACTCATTTTCTAGCGGATTTCCATTGTATGAAAAAGGAATCCACCTACCAAATTCCAATACTGTACGTCTAATAGCTTAAAAATTGAAATATATATGTGAAACGCCCTTTTGGCCCTCGCAACGGCACTTGGAAGTCAATTTTCTCAAAAACCCATTTTGTAGCGGATCTCTACTCTATGAAAGGAATCCGCTTACCAAATTTCAAGATTGTACATCTAATAGTTTAAAAATAGAAATAATTATGCACAACGCCCCTTAAGCACCCTAAATGTCCCTTGGAGGTCAATTTTCGTAAAAATAATTTTGTAGGGGGATCTCTAATTTATGAAAGGAATCTGCGTATGAAGTTTCAAGGCTGTACATCTAATAGTTTAATAATGGAACTAATTATCTATAATGCCCCTTAATCCCCCGTAACGCCCCTTGGCATTCCATCTTTGCGAAATCTGTTCTTAGCTGATGTCTACTCTATGAAAGGAACCTGCCTACCAAATTTCAAGTAATTTGAGTAAATTTCGTGAGTAAAAATTTAATTTTTCAATTTATTCATGGTTACACTTTTAACAAATATTACTAATTAATTGTTATTTTGATATTTTTGGGATACTTGATCGGGAGCACCTAGAACACACCAACTCTGATTTAAAAAAAAAAAATCAAAAACCTTCCTGGGAATATACCTTATAATTTCCCAAATTTTTTCACGGCGATTGGATGTATGGCTTTTGAATCTATCGAGTACAGACAGACACACACTCATTTATATATATAGATTAGCTTTTATGTGAAATAACTGTAATTTTCTCACATAAATCCACAGAATAAAATTTCACATCTAATCTTGCTTACTTACGATTGCACTCACTAACCAATAAAAAACTCTTTCAAATACTCTATGCGTGTACAACACACACACTTTTTCTTTTTTTTTAATATTTTATATTTTTGTATGATATTTATTTTACGCAACATTCCATCCCATACTTTTGGATGTTAAAATGCTTATCAATTCTTAAATCTACCTCCCCTAATGATTCTTAACATTAGATTTTAATAATCAACACGCACACATAAAATCCTACGGTAAAAGAAAGGTGCGTGAATGCAAAACATCTATTTCATACTGGTGGGGTCTTTCTCTTATGTAGCACCATTCAACGAATAAGCATGGTTTTTTTTCAGTCAGGGAAAAATTCATTTTTAATTCGATGTAATACAGTGCAGTAGAAAATAAAATTTTCAAAAATATATGCTGAAAAAATTAACAGCTATGGATAACATCAGCAGGTGGTTCTAAAATGATGGGACAAACTTTGAGAGGTGTTAGAGCTCATTAAAGTTAACAGTTTTTGTATAGGAATATATGAGCTGAAGCGCCGCATGCATTGAGGTATGAAGAATAAACAAAAAAAAAAAACACATTAACGGAAACATAAAATGTTCATTAGCAGTATACTTAACGAGTGATTCCATACAAGCAACAGTTTATGTAATTGCATCCACCAACAGTCCAACCGCAAAACTCTCTAAACGGTTGGTTGACTGACATGTAGATGACAAGCTACAGCCCTTTTACTTGTGCCGGGTGTTTCGTCCACATGATCCACAATGACTTATTTCAGATGTGATTGCCGTACAGTCCTCGATCTACCCCTTCGATCAGTACTGGCGATAAATGAACCATTTTCATACTGCTACTTGGGGCAAAGAATATGTCTATTTGATTAAGCATACGTCTGCTAGAAAACGTACCCGATAGAGCCATAACGTTGATCTACCACTACTATTAAAAGCATCGCACATTAGATGCATGTATTACATTTTGCTGTTAGTTAACCCTTTATCGACGGACAGTACTTATAAGTACCACTCACTTTAAATTGACGTAGAATAACCATTTGTACGATAGAGTAGCAGGAATATTCTTTAAAGGGTTAAATCACACATAAAGGGTTCTTTAAGGGTCGATAAAGGGTTAAATCACACATAACGACCGAATTCTCAAGCGCAAATGCAAATTTCGGTGGTGAAACAAATCACATGCATACCGCTTTGCTGCCTTCAACTATCGCCAATATTATCAGCTAACCACGCCTTAAGGGCCTCTAAGCATATATGACGGTTGGTAGATGCTATTTCTAAAACTATTTTGACATTTTCTCTACGGAATCACTCGTTAATTATACTGCTAATGAACATTTTTCGTTTCCGTTAATGTGTTATTTTTCTGTTTGTGTCCCAGACAACGCAGTACTTCAGCCCATAAACTCCTATGCAAAAATTGTTTGTTTTAGTGAGCTTTTAAGCCCCTCAAATTTTGTCCCATCAGTTTAGTATGTCCCTGTATCTATTCTTTTAAGCCATTGATGTAATAATATAAGAATTAAATTTTTAGTATTGCTTTTTCTGTAAAATACCTATTAGGTTTTTATTCTCTAAATATAAATATATTTAAACAAGATATTAAACTCTCTTTTAAAAGTAATATTCATCCACCGAAGACTCATATCAATAAAATAATACTTCGATCGCAATAAACAATAAAAAAAATAAAGTTTCTATCTGTACAATATACTCATCAGTTTATTACTAATGAAAGTAGACGTGAACTATCACATAAACTAAATCGAAATGATTAAGCCGACTCATTTATCCATAAATTAAACAAAAGCCTCCTGGATGACTCATAAGGTAGAAATGGCTACTCGTATTTGTTAAATTTCCATACGAATAACAATATCCACGCCTCCGTTGCCGCTCCCAGTGCATCAAAGGGAAGAGCGCACGGAATCAAACAACATCGGAGCAGCAGCGTGAAATTGAATACGGGAGTCATTTGCAACGAGAAATAATAATAATAGAAAAAAATGCTGTTGGGCGCTGATTTACGAAGGGAAGTTATTTTTAGAAGAAATCCCAGACGGCAGAGCCTTTTTCTCTCCACTCTGATTTACGACACGTCGCCAGTAATAAAAGAATCCCGGTTGATTACTTTGTTCGAGGAGCTAACACAAGACACTGTCTCGTCCTACGAAGTTACTAAATGTTTCCGATACAGACGTTATTAGTGTAATGACACATTACATTGCTTTTTCACCTCATTTTCTTGTTTCGGAAGGAACTTGGGGAAAATGGGAATATATTAGTCTTAAGAACTTGGGATTTTTTTTAGAATTATTACTCTACTTTTTAACTCACTTTTAAATAAATTGTTTCTAAATTTGAATTACGATGTTACGACCGATAATAAGACCCGACATCTTTTGTTAATTTTATCTGCAGAATATACCTAACAGATTCATAAAAATATTCAGGAGATTTCTCGTGTGCCCTTATATATATTTATTCATACACAATCGTATCGTCTTTTTTTCTGAAACATCATCAGAGCTTCGGACTCGTGGCAGACATATCACGAGTTTGAACCTCCTGCCGCTGAAGACCAACCGTGTAAAGGTGGCCGCTGTGCATTAAATATGTCAAGACTCAAACGTCCTCCCGTGGGAAGGAGGGGAATTTCAGAGAGGGTGTCCCAGCTCAGGTGTCGTCCTCGTCACCTGACTATGGTTCAAAACAACGAGGTTCGTCACCAATAGCCCTCATGCAGCTTTATAGTGCGACGTTGATGTACACATCACTCAATGACACATCGTGTTGAAGCTTATCAAGTTCACATTGATGAAGGTAATCAGTTATCATGTGTTATGACGTTTTCCATTGTTAACGTGGAGCGGTAGTTTGGAGAGTGAAGTGCCAATTTGGTTGTTGAACTAAAACCGCGACGTTCGTCACAAAAGCATAAATCCATTATCAGCTTCAAAGGATATATATACGAGGGAGTGTTTTTTTTTTGTTGTTGTTGTTGTTGTATAAAGTGATGCAAGGTCAATTGGCAACGAACCTCCAAATTTTGTACCACGTTCAAGCGACGAGGATGACACTGAGTTAGCACCTACTATATAGTCTGAAATTCCACACCACGCCAAGATATATATATACTTTGCATTTTACAAGCGTTCTGTATCTTAAGTATATGCAATTAAATCAGATAAGTTATTAATGCTAAAAAAATCTTACAAATGATAATGGATTAGATTCAGACTCAATAAAATTTGTACCAATAGCAAAACAAGATTAAATCAATTATGAATAACCTCGAGTAAAAAACTTATGAAAAATAACAGACCTCAACCACATAGTAAAACCCATAGTAAAGTGAATAGACGGCATTTGAGCTAAGATACCACTATCCAAATTTCTTCCCCCAAGCTAGCACAAATATTTTGAATCTTGACAGAGATAAACCATACAACAGTCTTACAATTGTACTCAATCAATATGAAGGTGTATTTTTATGCGATTCATTGTAAATTTAGTTTCTACTTCAAACCAACAGGCTAAGGAGAGCTTGTAATTCATTGAACAATGAAAGTAGCAGTCGCTTTCAGGGAAAACTACTCGCAGATTTCTTTTCGATTCCAACCTTTTCCCTATTTTTCTCTTAATATTTTACGAATAAATATCTGAAGAAGAAATAAAGACTTCACTCTCTCGTTTTCTGACATCTCATTCATCTCCCGTTATCCTGCTGATTTTGAATACCTGTTGCCATGGTGACGTCAGCGGCAACATATATAAAATTTTTCTCAATCCTTCATAATAACATTCAATAGAAAGCCCAGACACGTAAAGAATTCAAGTCGAAAAGCCGAAAATGTTTTGAACGGAGAACATTATTTCATTTTTCAGAAATTTATATTAATATTGAATACACATTGAAGGTTTCTTTATTTTAGAGGATTCTAATAATATGATCTGATGTGCGCGTTAAATCTTTCGAGTCTCAAAGTTCTCCTTCTGGAGAGATGTGGAAGTTTGGAGCAGGAGGGTAAAAATTCGAGTGTCGTTTACGTCACGTGACCGTTGTTCAAAATTATGACGTCTTCCTTCAACAATTATCGTGTGGCTTCAGAGTGCGACACATAAAATGAAATCAAATCATCTTATGAGTGATTGAATATATTAACGACATAATACTCATCTCTTTGAAGGATTTTGGTAATGGACCTGGTAATTTTGAATCAGGGTCAAGTGACGAGGATGACACCTGAGCTGGAATTCATCTCTTTTCATTTCCACACCACACCAGCGGGAGGACTTTTGAGCCTCGACATATTTAATGTGCATCGGCTATCTGTGTACGGCGGGTCTAAAGTGGTATTAAGCTCGATCTTATGACACGCCGGCCACGAGTCGGTTAACTTGAACACTAATCTACCGCGGCCATCATCACATCAGAAAATTGCATTGATTCATTTTTTGCTAAATGGTTAAAATTGGGGCGCCCCAATTTGAGAGCAATCAGTTATGTTTGTCAAGGATAACGAGTGTGTTACTCAATATCAAAGTAAAAAAGTATCACTGTTAAAATATTAGATTACAAAGATGGATTTATTTTATAAAAAATTGCTAATTTTTTACTAAAACTGATTGTATGGGGGCTATATGTAAGGGGCTATAAAGTAATTTAGCTTGGGTTACTGGTTCATGAAGCCCCCGTAGGTCTTTCCCACCATAAGATTTATGGATAACTATGAATTTTAGTGACCGTCAAAATTCCATGGACTGAGAAACCTAAACACACGCCATTTTTCTTTGTTTTGTGGCGGTGATATCTATATAAGCCAGTAACAACCTCCATAATAAGGTGATCGTTTTAGTACAGTGGTTTTGGCATGTGCTAACGGAACGGAAGGTACCGAGTTATAATCTCCTTCATTGGCGGCCCTTGCTGAACTTTGAAACAACGCAATCTTCGTGGAGCAGACGTGGCATCATCTATCCACCGCAAAAGCAACCAAAAGCCGTCAGATACGCGTGACGAAACACTCAAGCCGTCAAAACACACTTGACGCAACAGCAATAACTCACACGCTCGTCATAACAACTGTATCGCTCGTTCGCCTACCCTTCGACTTACTGGCAGGGAAGGGTTTGGCGGGCAGAGGTATCTATATAAGCCAGTAACAACCTCTGTACTAAGGTGATCATTTTAGTATAATGGTTGGTTTTGTTATGTGATTTTGGAACGGAAGGTACCGCGTTCTAATCTCCTTCAGTTTCCTTATTGGCAAAATATTTTGTACCTTTCTTGACACTATGAAAGTTCTGGAGTAAGTGCTGTACAGTTGATCACAGTCCTATTACCGTTAAAGCATCCTTTCCCATCCCAATGAAATACATGTTCTTTAGGCAGCTCTACATTGGGCCTTTACTCTAATGTCAGCACATGGTTGTACCATGTGCTGACTAGGCTCGATGGCTAGGTAATTTCGGGCCGACAATTATCAATGTGCTCAGCGCCTTTTGGATTCACGCATTTGCCCCATGACTGACCATACCCGAATAAACCCTATTATAAATCAAGTTTCTGACTTTTGCCTTTTCCCTTTTAGGTTAACATCTGAAAAACATTATCATCGCAATAAAACATTATAAGGAATATATATTATATGACAACCAATGGGGGGAGGGGAGAAATATACAAAGTAAAACGAAGGAAGACAACGAGGTACTCACATTTAGGGGGCGGATCACTTTATTTGTACATCCAAACAACTTTGTGAAATGAACAAATGTAACGCACTGCACACAACTTACAAAACAAAATAAAATTTAATCTTAAAACTCGATAAACTCAAATCTCCCCGAAGTGGATAGTTAAATAATAATGGTCACCATAATGTTTAGGCACCCTATTTAAAAATAATATAAGAAAGAGCAATTTTGTGCCGTTAAATTTGAGCACGCGCGTACGCTGAACGTTAAAAGCCATGGGGGGGGGGAGATATTTTTCCCTTCTCCTTTAATAAGTCCCCCATAAACCGCGTCTCATCACAAAAACGATTCCCTGACACCGAATAAACATGCTTCCGAAATGTCTTTAAACGTGAAGACGAGGCTTCTTTGCATAATGCAGAGTAACGAACGCTTGTCTTCGGGCCTTTATAAACAAACATCATCCCTCAGTTTTAAAAGGGGTTGTATCCTTTTAGAGAAAGATTGTTATGGGAGGGGGAACACTCATTCACCTCGCCATTTCCGGAAGACTTTTATGAGGAAACAACGACGCGCTGATGAGGAAGCCCTGTCATAAAATAAAAAGAACCCCCAGGGAACATAGAATGTTTCAGAGAGCTTCAGAAAGTCGAGAAATGTTAACGTGCCTCAAGACTTTAAGTGAATAAAAGTTGATTTTTTTTATATGCTTAGATGGAGGATTATCGATTTTGAAATAGGTAGATGGATTTGACACTGTTGGATACTGTGCACAGCGATATATTGCTCAAAAACGTTAATCTTTTGGGGGTGAGAATGAGATATTACCAGTTTTATAATACAACAATTGTGAATAATTGAACATGAAAGATTGATGAACTTGTGTTTTTCTTTCTTTATAGTTATGCCTTCATTGCCGTGGTTTGAGTTTCAGGATTCTCCCCCCTAAGACTTACATTTAAGTATGTTATAATACGTATATGTAATATATTAGCTATTTTTTCAACTATCTTCAACTTTAAATATCAAAGACTAATTATTAAAAAGCAAAATAAAAGAATTTTTTTTAAAAAAAAATGTGTAACAACTCAAAAAATATATTTAAATTTAAATTTTATTTTTTGAAGGGGGATTTGGCTGCATTACAACTCATCCCTGGATCTATCACTGCATATCGATATTTATGGAGACACAGTTCATTAGAATAGTAATGTTTAAAAACACGCAATATCAATTACTCATTACAAAATGAAACGACTACCTTTGTTTCACTGAATATTTATATATCAGAATCAATGCCTAAATAATGGTTTCCTCCTGGAGAATTTTCTACGCACAGAAATTATTTTTCTCTTTGTTAACGAAAGAAGGTTCCAGAAAATTTGAATATTGTCTAATCGAGAATTTATAGATTGCGCTTTGACATTAGGGGGTATCCTAAATAATTATTATTCTATTACTTTAACTCCATAAATACCAATTAAAAGTTAAGCGATTCGTTCGTTTCATGTAGACGTGCATATGGAGTGTATTTGCAGGGAAAAGGAAAGGCACAAATAAACAAATTTTTCTCTTGAAATAAGTAAATCCTTCACAAACACCACCAATGTCATTTTTTTAAATTCTAAGACCTTCGGAATAATTTTACTGATAGTAGCGAAAAGAAAATAATCGTATTTCGGAAGGGCGTCCGGGGCACATAACGCGCCGGTTGAGCGAGATGGATGCATACGCCAGTGGCAAGAGGTTTACACGAACAGTTTTGCACATATCTTATGGAAACCAGAGATTCCCTGAGAGCTTCTACGGACCCAGATCAGTAAAAGCTGCAATAGATTACAAGTTCGCCAGGTAACGTAAACGACAACTTGCACACGACGAGACAAAAGATAAACATAAAAAAACTGGAATACAAAGGCTTTTGAATTTCTCTCTGTTTTTTATTTTAATTAACACCGCTCTATGAAGCAACACGAGGGAAACTGTTGACCGGCCTCATCATTTTGAACCACAGTGAAGTGAAGAGAACGCCGATAACTGAGCTGACCACCTTCATCAAACGTCCACACTACGACAAATAGGATACTAAAGAGGAACTTGTAAGGACATCAGCTCCTCGACACGTATCAGGTGTCCAATGGCCCTAGGTTTCGAACGCCAGCCACAACTTCTCAATCATGACCACTTGGCTGACCACGGTCACTGCATCTTTTTCGAAGTAACGGAAAATTTCAGACGCAGCGTCAGAGGAAAACTTCTTAAATCTGAAATAGTAGCCTTTCTAATATTGTCGTTTTCTTAAAATATCAAGAAGTCGATTGTGTGTTTAATGAGAAATACCATAATTTTGAAGAACGATCATACGACAAGAACGGCATCTGAGTTAGCATCACTTTCTCTAAACTTCTAAACCGTGTCAACATGAAGGGTTAGGGTCTCGACAGATTTAAAGCGTATGATCCCCTGTACACGAAGGGGTTTGAATGTATCATAACTGGAACTCATCCTTTAACTCCAACCATGTACGAAACTACGGGGTGACACAAAATAACGGGAATTTTCGAAACGAGTGTTGGCAGCACTGCTGAACAGGGACCTAAAGCAAGTAAACACTATGTCATTTTAGTAGCCATGAATCAGTGGAACGGGCAACAGCGTGCATTAGCCATAAAATGCACGGTGGTGTGATATCTATATAAACTAGTACCAAACATCACGCGAAGACCATCGTTTTGGTCGATAAAATACTCGCGTTCGGAACAGAAAGTACCCAGATCGAATCTTCCTTCCTACATTGGTGACCCTGGCCGTGCAAAGTGAACCGCACCCTTCACGCGCCGCAATCGTGGTGCCATTTATCCACCGCAAAAGCAACCAAACTGTCAAACATTGACGCAAATAAGCCGTCTCACACAAACGACGCAATTCTCAAGCCGTCACGCACGATGAAGCAACCCTCAAAGTGACGCAACTGCTCACATGCTCGCCACGAATATGGTATCGTTCGTTCGCCGAATCACTGGCATGGGGGTATGTGGCGGTGTGATATCTATATAAAATAGTAGCAGACATCACGCGAAGACGATCGTTTTGGCGTGGTCGACAAAGTACTCGCGTTCGGAACGGAAGGTACCCAGATCGCGTCTTCCTTCCTGTAAATACTTTATAAAAACTGTGCATTTTGTAAACTGCAAGGAGGGAGTTCTGACGTTTTTACTGAAGAAATGAACAGGAAGTGTTCTTACTCCGTAGAGATGTTGCAGTGGACACATTCCGGAATCTGAAAAGCAGATTTCAGGAATGCATTTGTACAGAAGGACCGCATGTGAAAGATGTAGTTTTTAAAAAATAACAAATTCCATTAATGTTTCTTAAATGGTAAAATTTAAGATTTCAATTACTGTGAATAAAGCGTTTTACTTCCATCACTTTTAGTTTTACTATATTATTAAAAAGTTCAAGATTTGTTTTTGTCACCCTGTTTAGCACACAACTAAAGCGGCAAGCACACTCTCTGACGAAGCACCTAGCTAGGAGGAGGGAAAAATCATTTACATTTTGTTATTTTTGACTAGAATATGTTCCGTTCTAGAATTTTACACCATAAATCTCCAGGATTTTAATCAACCCATAGGAGGGGCAGCCTTCGATATTTTTCTCCGGAAGCTATCTCCCTCGCAACACCCGAGACGATAATATCCTAAACAGGAGATCGTTAAAGACTGCAATTAGGGCGGACGACCCAATTTTCCGTGTCCCTAATCAGCCAAGAATAATTAACAGTTCCACTCGAATTACTCGCCCAGGAGGCAAGAATGCAAGGGTGGACATTCGGGGCCAACTACCCCAAACGGAAGGAAAAGAGGTAGAGTGCTGCTTGCTTTAATTAGCTATGTTGGAAGTTGTTTGCGTAAAGGAACGCAATGTATTGTGTATCCACTCGACAAATGCAGTTGCTGGATGAGCTACGTTTCGAATTTCGTGTGATTTCGGCACACACTTGTTGACTTCTAACACGCATTTAATCCATGTACAGATATGACAAAGTTTTAACAAGACCACACAAACCGGAAAATCCGACGTATAACGCGCACTTGGAACACAAAAAATATGATTGAAGTTAATGGGTTCGCGATATGCGCCGATTATAAAAATTATTGCTTCAAAAACAAGTAATATAAAAAAAAAAAAAAAAAAATGTTAAGTCAATTCCTACTTAGATCAACAAAGAAAATTTTTATTTTAGCTACTTTTTATTAAATAGGTACAATTAATATAAATAAGCATATATATATGACAGAATCACAACGTTAAATGGTAATTAATTTGTTTTACCATCATAAAAGTATCACATTGTCATCCAAAACAATCGTGTATATAAAATTTTAGTTCGACACTAAATGCTTTAAATCGTGAGAAAAAAAATCTTTTTTGACCCAAGTCGCTAAAAATGAAACCAACGTGGCTGTAACTGTCATTCTTTAAATAATTAGTTTCAGTCAATAATTTTTATTAATTATAATTAAATTATCATATTGTTACCAAAATAACAGTGTATAGAAAATTTCAGCTCAAATGAGCACTTTAAAATGTGAGAAAAAAACTTCAAGTTTTAACACAAGTCGCCAAAAGGATCATTTAGTCGCCAAAATGTGCCAACGTGGTTGTATTTGTAATTCTTTAAATAATTGGTTTTAATCAATTAATTTTTATTAATTATAATTAAATTACTGTATTGCCATCCAAAACAATCGTGTGTATAAAATTTCAGCTCAATTCAGCGCTTTAAAATGTATTTTATTAACAATTGAAAATTCCACCAAGATATAAATAAATAAATAAATATATAGAGAGTGTGACCTAATAGTAGGGGAATTGAATAATAATAGTAAAAAAGATATTAGTATAAACATTTTTTTGACCACAACACGGATCGAAATACTGTTTATTCAAAAGAAATGGCATACCTCTAATGAACTTAAAAGGCTGTAGTTTTAGATGTACACTATTTAAAAGCCTGGCATAATAATACCTCGAATAAATGACTTTAAAACGTAAGAGCATTTCACACATACATTCGAGGTTCCTTCGTAAAAAAGAAGCTGCGCTTTATTCGGAAAATATACCTAAAAACTAAAAAATAGAGCTTGAAAGTTTAAATGCGCGTAATACGCCAGATTTTACGGTATTTACAAAATCAAATATTGCTCTAAATTTAAAATGAATGTCCATGCATAGTCAATTTCTTTTCTTTTCTTTTTTTCTTTTTTTTGTTAATCATTATTAGTTATGATAATGGACCTTTAGGACAATGGACGATTTCAGGACAATAATGGACTTTTAGGATAATGGACAATTTCAATTTAATTTTCAGGGAATGATTTGTTTCAACTTAACAAATTATAACCCAAAATAAAGCCAGAAATTTTTAAGTAAGAAAAATTCTACTAAGTTTGAAAATAAGTTGTGTAAATTATGTATAGTAATAGGTATTTGAAATACGTTTTAATGAATTTTATAATATGTGCTATGAAAAAGAATACCCCGAGCTTGGCAAGGTCAACTCAGGCTTTTATCCCTTCAATGGGTCGATAAATGCGTACCAAGCCTGCTTCGGAACTAAACACTGGGAGTTTCGCGACAGTTTCGCGACTAGCTGACCTGAAAATTTAGGCACATGCACCTCAGTGCCTAAGTTCATGAAAACTGAGATGGGCAGAGTAGGCCTTTGACCTCTGTAGGCTGTAGCGCCACTGAGTTTAGTTTTGGTTTATATATAGAGAGCGCAAGAACAAAAATTGTGTACCGCTATGATCTTAAGCCAGTAAGAGCCTTCGGAAAGAGGTGATCACTTCTGACTAGTGGTCATGTTACGGGGCTACGAATCCATAGGTCGCAGGTTGTGTTCTCCGGATAAGAGCCACTTCATCCCAAAGTTGAAAGAAATAGTTGGCATGAATAGTAAATAGCATATAACTCTCTCTATTTGTGTGTACGAACTATTTTCTGTTGACTTAGGGGGGATTGACATCTAAAGCTTTTATACGTTTACTTATTCTCTAAATATTTTGAAACTAAAATTAATAACTCGAAAAAAAATGCTTTTAGTATTAAGTAGAGTTATTATTTTTGTAAAAGTTTGTCTTATGTGTTCCATTTTTACTTAAGAGACAGTTCTGCTTAGAAGTTCCAAGTGGAAGACTGAGTTCCAGTGTTCGATAACGGAACAGGAAAAGAAAATAAATCAACAGAAAGTAATTTAACGAATCTTCTATCAGATAAAAAAGGTTCCATTTTAAACTCTTTTTACCCGAGTGTCAACACTGCCGACAGATACCGGAGCACTTATAACCTGTTCCATAATCCATAACTACTTATGTCAATACACTTCCTTTGACAAAAAGGGTTTTTATTGACAAACCCGTCAGTTCGTCAAAATTTTGCGTGTACAGATAAAATCACCAACATTTACTCAGGAGTCCTCGTTGGTCAGTAGAGTTTAGTTTCTTCATTCCTTCTTAGTCTCTCTTGCTAGAAGACCGACACAAGTCAAAAATGACAATTTTTTTCTCAGAAGTGATGTTGAAATTTTTAATATTTAATTTTAGACCCGGAAGTTTTACAAGGTCTTCAGAAATAAATGAATTTAATAATCATGATCTTGGTTCAAGAAAATGTCTTTTCTATTTGAAAAAAAAAGATCTCTTTCTCTTCAAGAACATTTTTAATTGGACCATGCAATGAAACCAAAGTAACAGGTGAGAGTACCATATACAGCATTGTAATATCGAATTAAAATTTTTCTAAATCCTGTTGTGATAGTTGGAAATAGAAGCTTTGCTTTATTGTGGATTTAAATGAGTTTAATTTTCTCCAATTAAGGTATCCGACTACGTTCGGAAACAGGACTTTTCAAAAGCCTCTACAAACGAATACTTATAATTTTTAATATTCAGTGTCACTTAGATTAGGTTACGCGTATAAAATGGTTTTAAGAATATTATTATATAATAAAAAAAATATTTAAATGCAATATTTTGGCAAAAAATGAACATAGAATTATTTATTTTCAAACTATTCTCCTTGTATGAAAAATGCTTCTATAACAATAATATTTTGCCTTTTGATAGCTATGAGACTACTCTAGAAAGCAGGAACTAGGATTATTGAAAAATTAACATTTTTTTTCAGAGTCACTACCAATTAAAATAATAATCAGTGTTGTTTTTTCCTAAAATATTTTCATTTTGATGTATTAAAATTTGGATAAATCCACTTCTAAGTTATGTATTTCAAACATCCCCTAGTTCAGGCTCTGTACAGAGGTCTGAGCTATATACGGGCAAAATATTATTATTGTAGAAGCAATCTTCATAAAAAAAGGATATTTTTTGAAAATAAATGATTCTATGGTCATTTTGTGCCAAAATATCGCATTTAAATAATTTTTTTTAATAATAATATTCTTAAAATCATTTTTTATATGTGTACTCTAACCTAAGTGACACTAAATATTAAAAAAAATATTCATTCGTATGCTTTTTCAAAATCACGTTTCCGAGCAGAGTCGGATACCTTAAAGACCGATTACGTTTAATTTTTGGGACCTCATGGACTTCAAATTGGCGTGGTTTGGAGAAATTCGTAACTCTAAAGCAAGATCGTGACAAGAATGACTCACGAGCCTGCAGCACCTCCGAATTCCAACATTACACCATTGTTAGGTTGTTTCATTGAAAGAATAGGTAGTATTTTGAAGCTATAGGAGGACTATTGGTTGTGTGTGTGATTTACCGAGCATGAGCCCTACTACACTAATGAACCATATGGTGGCGCCAGGATTCCAACACATGCTTCGACAGATACAACGAGGACCACGAGTTCGCGATCACGACTGTTGGCAACTCGCAGGAAAGGGTACAGAGATGTTGATTTTAAAGGTAAAACCAACCAATTAAGAATAACCATTTTCAGTGAACAAGAATCTTGAGTTTAACCAGCGATCACTCGCGCGGGGTGTTCTGTACACCCCAGCAACAAGAAAATCTTCACAAGATTCTAAAAAGAATGTGCAGAACCACGATTTTTTCATTAGCTGCCCATTTTAGGTCATTGAACCTTCAGGCCTGATGCAATTCCTCTTTCTGGAACGATTGGAATGTAATGACCTTCAAAAGTTTATCTGGGGGGCTGAGAACTCCCGCGAGAAGTTGAGCATTTGTATACAGTCTGCTCTGAATGTTTGGAAAATGATTCAAATATTATTTTTCTACTTTCTACTGTCATTATCTCATTAATTATACAGTATATTTATTACTGGTATATACGTTTTATATACTGGTTTATGAAAAAATATAAAATTGTGTGTTTCAAAATGAAAATTTTGTATCTTTAGTTTAAATGAATGTTAGTCTCATTTGCATGCAATAAATTTAATAATTTTTTTTGTATAATACAAAAAAAACATCTTGTACTTTTAAATATGTATCATAATGACTTATTTTTATTTTCATAATTAAATACACGTATTAAAAGTTTGGGGTGTTTTCTACACCCCGCGAGTAACGACGGTAGCAAAAACAGGCGCGAGTGACCGCGGGTTAAAAAACCAATCTCTAAGTATACACCAATTTAAGAATTGCAAAATTATTCCGTACATTTAAAATAATTCAATATTCTCTTTACAGCATTTCTTTTTTTTTTTTAAAAAAAAAATAATAATTTGTTTATTCTAATTGGCTGGGGAACTTAAAATAAAACTTAGGGTTTTATTATTAAAAAAAAAAAAACCTTAAATTTTCGATAAAATAAATCTCAAACAGTTTTCGACGGAAATATTTCGAACGAGAAAACTTGGGAAACAATTGAACGTTCATATTGGAAGTTCAACATGTTTCTAGAAAGAATGATAAAAAACTTGGTTCTATGCTTCTCATACAGAGGGAAATTTTTGTTTCGGTAGAGAGGCTGGCGACTTTATTGTTGCAGTAAATTACGTAATAAATAACGAAAAATGGCAAGTAATGGATGAACTTAACATAGGCGAAAAATAATTTTCCATTTAATTATGTGTGAGTGATCTGGAACATTAATTTTCATGATTTCTTCCACTTATTTCTCCAATGCTGTCATAAACACAATATTGAGCTTATGAACCATCATTCTGTGAGTGAGTGAATATTAACGTCACACTATTAAGCTACTCGAGGGATTTTAGCAAGGGACCTCGTAATTGTGAACTAGGATCGAGGACAACACCTGAGCTAGTATTCCCTCTCCTGTTTTAATGATGATAAATGTCCGAGAAAGGAAAATATTGTCTTAGAAGTTATATAATTATATAATTGAATTATTTATTTAATATACCAAGAGAATAATTAAATAGCCATCCAGCCAGTATGGTGGATATGACCCTCGGCTTGTTACGAAGTGGATTCGGGTTCAAATCCCGAGTAACGCATGGATGTATTTTCTTCGGGAAAAGAAGTCGGAGTTTCGCCTGAATTGGATTCCCGTCTCGAATGGAAAGCAGCGTACCCCTTTTGTTCTATGATAGGATAACTATTTGTAATAAATGTTTGTGTTCTTCTGTTTGTATTGTAGGCTTCTGTTCTCTCTTCCACTTGTATTTCATATGTATCCCAGGATAGAAACACACGACAACAATAATTAAATTCCTTTTATGCCTTCGTTACTGACTAATTTTTTCCATTTGCGATGAAAATGGCGAAAATTGCAAATAATATATTTTTCTTTTTCCGATTCCTCTTTCGTCTCTCATCTGCATGTACTTCAACCATACCAAAAAAGGGCATTAAGTCGATCGCGATCGACCAGTATACCGCCATTGTCAGACAGTACACCGTCAATGCATTTCGTGGGTGACCGTCTTTAATAAAGCCTAAGATGCGCGTACTAAAAGAAACACGTTTTTGGAACACCGACGTTAACTAGAATGGAGAATCGGCTTTTCGTAATGAATGAGACAGTGTTTACTTAAGCAAATGATTCGATAAATATGTAGATGTCGCATGTACCCTCATTGTGAGCGAAAGATGACGCTTAACACATTCCCTACCACTGTAGGAGGAAAAACGATCACTGCGATGGCAGCCATAGAAATGAATTTTTCCTTGCACACCGACTGAAGGATAGAATAAATGTTAATGATGAGCTCTTCCCTCAATAGCATGGAACTGGCTACTGAGACAGCATTCCACACCCCATGCTTCCACGGAATTGGGTTCGTGTCTAGATGTCAAGTCCCGCGATGGGGCGAGAATCAGCACCAAACAATTGTACACGCGTCGGTTTCAGATTCATCGGTTCGCGTATGTTACCTTCTCTGCATTGAACACGTCCACGCTTCTCGGTCTATCACAGTAGCTCTTAACCCGCGATCACTCGCGCGAGGTGTTCTGTCACCCCAGCAACAAGAAAATCCTCCCAGGATTCTAAAAAGAATGCGCAGAACCACGTTTTTTTTTCTGTAGCTGCACATTTCAGGTCATTGAACCTTCAGGCCGGATGCAATCCCTCTTTCTCGAACAATTGGAATGTAATGACCTTCAAAAGTTTATCTGGGGGGCTGAGAACTCCCGCGAGAAGTTGAGCATTTGTATACAGTCTGCTCTGAACGTTTGGAAAATGATTAAAATATTATTTTTCTACTTTCTACTATCATTATCTCATTAATTATTAAGTATATTTATTACTGGTATATACGTTTTACTGGTTTATGAAAAAATATAAAATTACGTGTTTTAAAATGAAAATTTTGTATGTTTAGTTTAAATTAATGTTAGTCTAATTTGTATGCAATAAATTTAATAATTTTATTTGTATAATACAAAAAACATCTTGTACTTTATAAATATGTATCATAATGACTTAATTTTATTTTCATAATTAAATACATGTATTAAAAGTTTGGGGTGTTTTCTACACCCCGCGAGTAACGACGGTAGCAAAAACAAGCGCGAGTGACCACGGGTTAATTGTGTAAGCATTCATCTTCACAATTTTGTATTACTTGTGTTTTTGTGGCAAATAGAGTTATCTGTCATATTTTAAAAGAGGGATACAATGCCGAAAACATGCGTTTAGAAAATAAAACAAACAATTTAAATACAGAATGTGCACACCTACGCCACCGGTGGACCACAACATCTTAAATAAAAACATTATAAGTAGCTCTTTACTTGGAAAAGTCGCCCACCCCTGAGTTAGACAGAGCAACGTAGAAGATGTTTCAATCAACTAATTGTTCATTAACCCCGAATGTGAGGCTGCACGTAGGCTAAGCAAAGTGTTTCAGAGACAAGTCTGGTTGAAACCAGCATGTCAAAATCCAAAGAATAATCACAGATTTCATATTTAATTGGGTTATCTCATTAGATATTTATTATTGGTTGCACATTAAGAAAAATTCTTGCCAATTGTCCACATTCCAGTTCCACTTAAGGTATCCGACTACGTTCGGAACCGTGATTTTGCAAAGGCGTATAAATGGATAATATTTATGATATTTAGTGTCACATACATTAGAAAATGTATGTAAAATTGTTTTAAGAATAGCATTACAATAAAAAATTATTTAAATACAATATTTTGACAAAAAATGAACATAGAATGACCCATTTTCGAAATATTCTCCTTTATTGAAAAATGCTTCTATTATATAATAATATTTCGCCTGTATATAGCCCAGACCTCTGTACAGAGGCTCAACTAGAATTTTTGAAATATATAACTTAGAAGTGGGTTTATCCATGTTTTACGACAACAGAAGGGAGAAATTTTAAGAAAAAAAACGCCGATAATTATTTCAAATGGTTGTAACTCTGAAAATAATGTGAATGTTTCAAAAATCATACTTGAGCCTCTGTACAGAAGTCTGAGCTATATACAGACAAAATATTATTATAATAGAAGCACTTTTCACATAAGGAGAATATATTTTGAAAATGGGTCATTCTATGTTCATTTTTTGCCGAAATATTGCATTTAAATATTTTTTTTGTCAAAAAATGTCCTTAAGACACTTTTATACTTGTGCTATAATCTAAGTGACACTAAATATCAGAAAAGTTATCCATTTATGCGCTTTTTCAAAATCACGGTTCCAAACGTAGTCGGATACCTTAATTTCATTCGAAATACTAAGTTTGTGTAGACATCATGCTCATAACAACAGACAAATAAATCGTGATTGAAAGAAAAAAAAGACAATTTTGTAATGCATGCTCTCTCTCTCTTATATATATGTGGTGGTGTGATATCTATATGAACTAGTACCAACATCACACGTTGACGATCGTTTTGGCGTGATTGGTTACGTACTTGCGTTCGGAACGGAAGGTACCCAGAACGAACCTTTCTTCCTTCATTGTTTATCCTGGCCGTGCAAAGGAACCGCACACTTCACGCGCCGCAGTCGTGGTGTCATCTATCCACCGCACAAGCAACTAAGCCGTCAAACATTGACGCAATTCTCAAAAGTAATCTCACACAAATGACGCAATTCTCAAGTCGTCTCACACAAATGACGCAATCGAAGTCGTCTCACACAAATGACGCCATTCTCAAAGCCGTCTCGCACGAATGACGCAACTGCTTACATAATCGCCACGAATATGGTATCGTTGTTCGCCTATTCACCGAAACACTGGCGGGGGAGTATGTGGCGGTGTGATATCTATATGAACTAGTACCAACATCACGCGTTGACGATCGTTTTGGCGTGATTGGTTACGTACTTGCGTTCGGAACGGAACGTACCCAGAACGAATCTTCTCTCCTTCATATATATATATATATATTGACATTTGTGAATGTGTGGATGGTGATAAAGTCCAGGATGTGTTACTTAGAGTGATATTTTAATTTCAGAGTTTTCCACAAAGCCGTGATTTATCTAATTGAAAAAAAGAATTATTTTTCTCATCTGTTGTCAAATAAGCTTGCAATGCTTGATGCTGTATTTTAAAATTTTGTTGAATAGATGGCAAATTTTTAGGAAATATATGTTGCCAAATATATACATACAACTTTTTTCGAAGTATAAATGCTCAATATTACTATCACTACGTTAATATTAAAAACAATTTTTTTAAAACTCAAAGCGAAAAATCTTGCATGCGGCAGTGCGTCTTAAACTTAAAATTTTCTCAACCCAATTTTCATAGCCCCCTCCCCCATATTATAACAATGTATTGAATGTAATTATAATGTACTCTGATTTTAAAGCTACAATACGACCTTATTTATAAACTGTACAAATTATCGATAAACGCATTAAATTTTGTACAGGTTACGTTTAAGAAAGCGTAATAAATATTTAAACTTACTTTTTAGTAAAAAGATAAGTGTTATGTTACTTTTCATAGTTCAGAATATATCTTGTTTTGCTACCTCTTAGTAGATTAAAAAAAATTAAATAATCATTTGTTTTCGCCTTTTGGACATGTCCCTCCTCCCAAGGTAGGGTTATCCTGCTCTTCTAGGGGGCGTCCCACAATTTGAAAAACATTGATGTAAGGGTTAAAATCGATTTATATTTAACTTCTGTCTCTAATTCTAGTCGACGTATAAATTACTTTTAAGACATCAAATAAATGGAAACATATTGCTTTAGTTTTGTACGAATTTTACTATGATTTAATATGGATTCTGAGATAAAATTATAAGTGCTATAATATATTTTAGGGAATCATATGCATTATATTGGAGGCATAAATTGGGACACGAATCAACAAAAATAAATATATTTTTTGCGATAAAATTTTGGAAAGGGAAGAGCTGGTCAATTTATTGGTAGCTAAAACAAGAGAGATAATCGCAGTGACTTAAGTCACTTTTTGAGGAAGAGGGACACAAAACTACTCTTTTTTTTTTCTTCATTTATTGGAATAGAATTCTCGATGATGACTTTCTTTCTCAAACATTACCGCTCGGCCGGGAAAGTGATTTGCTGCATAAACCATTACTTACATCTCTTAAGAGTACAAATACAGCCTGAAAATACGTGTTGAATATAACATGGAACAAATACAGAAGAAAGGGGAACACATTATAGTTTATTGGAATATTATTCACGCGTTTCGCCTTTGATGAGTCGGAATATGCCCCCTTTTGGTGTCCTATGCGGAAAAGATAAGGTCGTAGTAAGATTTTAAAAGTGGAATTGCTGGAAAAAGCCGTATTACAAGTAGCATTTTGCACTAAATGTCCCAATAATCTTACACAAGGTCATCCAATGATATAAATAAAATATGGAAAAAGATGTACTTTGTTGATATCATTTGTTAACTATTTACACTATACAGGCAAAAATAAGACATCATTGGTCGTAAAAAGTGAAAAACGAACAAGATCGCTGCACATTGGTTAAATGTTATGGTTTCACCACCCATACCTTTGGTATTATTTCTCAGATAAAAGTAGCGTATATTTTGAAGTAAAAGATGAGTTAATGTTAAGGTTTTGAAAAAAAGAAGCATTTGATGTCAGATATTTTTCTGCAACCAATGACTGCGGTGTTAAATGTCAAATAAGAAGCGGGAAGTGTATACACTACAAGTCAAAACTCATTAAAATCTCATCATAAACGCATTAGATTCACAAGAAAGTAACTTCAGTTTTTTAAGGTAAATTTTATCTATATTAAAATTAAGCTTTAATAAGTCAAATATCTTCCATTCTGTTAGATTACTTGTTGCCATTTTTCTAGCAATTTTATTCCTAGCTCGTAGTTTCTGGTCTTTATCAGCAAAAAACGATTTAGTGCGATTTTAGACAATCATTTCTGAAATTTATACCATTGAAAAAGTTTTGTAAATTTCGATAAAAATGATAATTCGATTTTGCAAAGTTTTACAATAACATCAATCGAAAAGGATCATGGTTCGAACGAGATGCACCTTTACCATAATATACGGCATGATGTACGAAATGATTGTTTCTTTTGTTGGGAAGTAATGCCACATCCTCCATATAGCCCCGACCTTGCACCATCTAATCATCATTTACTTTGAATTTTACAAAACTTTTTAAATGGTAAAAAATTTAATCATAGTAATGAACACAAATCACACTTGTTCGAGTGTTTTGCTGATAAGGACTAGAAACTCAATGAGATTTGATTGGTGAAGTTATAATAAAAATAGCTACAGGTAATTGAAAAAAACAGGAAATATTTGACGGATTAAAGTAATTTTCTTGCTCGGAAAAATTTTATAGTAAAAAACCAAAATTACTTTCTTGCCAACCCAATAATGTATATTTACGCGATTGAGCGTCTTTCACATGTAGGCCAGATTACCGCATTTAACAAGTGGATTCCTGCAGCATAAATCCATAGTAAATTCAGTGAATTTTCTTTTAAGAACAAACAGTTAAAACACCCGCATAAATTTTATACCACCAATACAAAATTTACACTAACACAGAGTACAATAATTTAAATGCCCAATCACAATATCGCAGAAGGCATAAGAAACGCACTACCTCTACCAGACTCTTTGAATGCTCGTTCCTCAGACATCATTATATAGGCTCCCCAGCCATTCTAGACACTGCAACGTGAGACATAGCCATCCTGTGATGACCATGTCTTGCCGGTTCCGCGTAAGCTAGAGGTGTGGGATTATCAAAATGATGAGACATAATTCTTAATACAACTTTTATTAAGAGTAACTTATATTACTTAGATTCTAATTTGACAAATTTAATTAGAGTGAGAGTCAAGCCCAAATTAAATCACGTATTTAAGTCAGATCACGCAACTAGATCCTCTATCTCAATTATCCTAAATAATCCTGTTTATCTAATTACTTATATCCAATATTACCTTTTTCAGTTCTGGTTCCTTGACCTAGAGAATATTATCTATAAACTTTATATATGAAGATTCTTGATCCGCAAGGCAGCTAATTCTTGATCCTCAAGATTTCACACTAAGCTTTGTCACTCTATCGATCAGAATAATTCCACAATACTATCTCTGAGCCTGCCACGCTATATCTAAGCTTACCACGATATCCTTTTATAGTATATCTCATTTACATATTATGATCGTTTATCTTCTTGGTATTGGGTTGGAAAAGTTTTGCCATTAATCGTGGCCGTCAAAGAACATAGGAGTCATGTTAATCAGAAAGACGCGAGAGACGTCACAAACGTTTTCGCTCCATGCTGCTGTAAAATAGGCTTCTTTATGAAGATAGGATTACACCGTTCATATCCACATGTGCACTCCAAAATATTGCGGGTTCTTTTCATCTGACATCGCCCCCAACCAATGGTCGTGAGGTCGTGTTGCCTCCTACTCCACCAATAATATATTCTGTTGTATTAAAATAATCAATAGTATAGATTTCTATGCAAATGTAGATATTGTATTAAATAGCTGTTGATGTAAATAAATCAATTATTAAATTTCTTGACTCTTACGCTACCCATCAATTTTCCCAAACATCACAACGCTTATAGAGGCCCCGTTTCTAGATATCATTCTTGACTCTTAGATTTATTACGGGGAATCTATTTTTGCAGTCAAATTCAGAAACATTTGGTGACCAAATGTTTCGCCAATATAACCTCCTACCTGCAAAACATCTGTCCGAACACAATATCTCTTCATCAGAAAAGTGAATAAATTTATACTTTCTGTAACAATAAATATTAGAAAGATGATAGAAAATGTAAGAGAAAGGATCAAAGAAACCATTGATTAATCAAAAAGTAACAATTGAATCGTGTCTATATTTACTGTGAGCATATATATGTAATTAAAATAGGAAACTTGCTACAAGAAAGGAAAACAAATAAGAAAAAGGGGCTGACAGGGAGACATGAATCGCAGACAGGGCTCTGGTGTGCGTGCCATCTCTGTTTAGTATTGAAAATTAAATTGATAAAAGTTAATTATCAAGGCTAAATATACATATTCTTTGGCATTTCGAGGTAACGTGTCGTATTTACTGAGAGAATTTCTCCTTAATAATGTAATAAAATATTAGCCTTAAGAGCTGATTGAGGGTTGCTGTGCACCGTATTATCCTTATTTGTTGATTGCTTTACTCAAGTATTAACTGAAAAACGTTCTCTCTTCCTTTTTGCATTGCATTTTTAATTCGTCTTTAGAAACAGAAGAGGAATCTATCTACAACGTTAGATCAAAATACGATTATTAGTTTTCTGTATAATTAAATAACTACTCTTATTTAATAAAAAAAAAATAATGCCCATATTTTTGGCCTTTGAAAAATATAATTCATATTTTAAAAGTACAACAAATATATATATGCATATATAGACAATTTTAAAACTGACATCTCATCTCTACTTCAGACTAGGTTGTAAAATAGCCTAAACTGTAAATATCCAATTGATAACTGAGATTATCACCGTTTATTTCATTTTCACGTACAACTTTAAACTTCTTTGATCGATGTCAATTAGCACTACACTTTAGGATATTGTGATAATGATAGAAAATTAATTCCTAAAGGAAAACTCGAAGATGTGCTGGGTTTTTTTTCTATTACATAAAATGCTTGACATAATAGAGATAATAAAGAATAATGTGTTTTTTTATCAATCAACAAATTAACAAAAGTCTAGACAATAATTTTAAAAATAATTACTTTTTTTCAGATTATATTATTAAATTCATTTTGAAAAAAATGTATGTTTCGCAAACCCCCTAACTTAAACTTTAAAAATACTTGAATTTGGGACGTTTTTTTAAATTTTGATAAAATACCCACTTTATATAGATATATAATATTTTTGAGTCATTCAAATTTCTTGAATATTTAATATTTCTTGGCCAAATAGGAACAGTTTAATAGGAACAGTTTAATAATTCATCGTTGAATTTTAAGAATTATTTTTGTAGCTTAACTATAAACAGGTGAGATAATTTTTTAAATTAACAACTTTGAAGCATTTAAAAAATAACTACACATATCTAATCTAAATCCATATTAATTTTCATAGCATATGTCTATGAATATTACTACTAAATATTTCAATACTCTAATTTATAAAGAGAAAAATTGCTTAAGGCATAGGAAACGCTTGTATAGACAAAAATAAAGATCTGAGAAAAACTCTATAATTAAAGTTTTTAAAGGCACTGTGACATAG
>BMAV01007874.1:64590-76549 GCA_019973955.1 Trichonephila inaurata madagascariensis
AATAAATTTAATAATTTTATTTGTATAATACAAAAAAACATCTTGTACTTTATAAATATGTATCATAATGACTTTATTTTGCTTTCATAATTAAATACACGTGTTAAAAGTTTGGGGTGTTCTCTACACCCCGCGAGTAACGACGGTAGCAAAAACAGGCGCGAGTGACCGCGGGTTAACTTAATTACTAATCTGTTTTTTAATGCCACTTGTTTGACAGTGTCAGATCAAGGTCCATGAAATTCATCGCAGCAACGGGCTAGAGATATAAGCGCCTGTCGTTAACCGTAGCTTTGAGCACCATATAGGTGACAGAATGATTTGTCGTGGTTCCACCGTAGGTTTTAGGAGGAACACTCTGGAGAAGGTCAGGGACTCCCACCTCTCTAAATTACTAATCTAAATATCTATAACAAATAATTAGATCACCTATCTTTCTGTAAGATCTGACGTAATGGTATTCATCCTTGTTTGATGAGTAAACTTATGCAGCTAGAGACGTAGGATCCACTTTCTAATTCTCCACTGCCTTCTATTCCTAACTCTTATACTGTAAATTTCGTAACAGCTTAACGAACATCGACTATCTCTCGCTCACGTTGCTAGAGAGTTTTAATAGAAACCTACATTTAAGTAAAAACTGTTCTCTTACGCGAAGCGATTTTATAAACATGTTGCAGTTAATAAATATTTCTCCCCAGATAATTAGTAAAAGGTACGTATAGGACCCATTATAAACTTTATAAATAAAAAGAAAGAAACTCAGGAATTAGGAAGGAGCAATATTAAAAACATAGGTGTGATTCCAAAATGGTGTGAAGGGAAGTTTATGATTTAAGACTGTATAAACAATTCTCTAGGCAAAAATAATTTATTCATTGGGGGGGAAGTAATTAAAATTTGGATATACTTTTTCTCTTTTCCTGAAAAACAAAATAAAGTTTAACTTTTAGAGTTTTATTGACACATGATTTACATGTCGGAAAAGTCAGAATCGTAAGCCTAGAAACTGACAGTCACAGTTACATATTTGAAAGCGAGATAAGAATATTCCGGTAAAATTCCATAGGTTTTAAAGAACTCAGAGATATCCGATGTGACGATGGATTGCCATGTTAAGTCAATAAAAGCCGACTTCAGTCGGCGAACACGCCTATTTTTTTTATGTTTGTATTTATATCTTCTTTTACTCAGAACATATCCAAAGATTTAGACTCAAATCTACTATAACCATAAAACATTTTTAGAAAATACTTCATCCCGGGGGCACTAGCAAGAAACAATGTGTATAAAAGACATTTCCCTTCAAATCCGTCAACTCAATGAAGCTCAAAGTGCGAAGAGAAAAATACGAACGTTTCTGCAATAAATTATCGAGTTCAGTGTTCCCACAGAAATATTTGCTGTCTTTGTTGTCGTGTGTTTTTTATCCAGGGATGCAAGTAAAATACAAATTAGGAACAGAAACATACAATACAAACAGAAGAATATATAGACATTTATTACAAATAATGATCCGAGCATATAACAGAAGGGGTGCGCTGATATCCATTCGAGAATGGAATCCATTGCAGGTGGAAGTCCGAACTTTTTTTTCCTGAAGAATATACAACAATGCCTTACTCGGGATTCGAATCCGAACCCTCTCGGTTTCAAGCCAAGGGTCATATCCGGCATACTGGCTGGGCGGCTAGAAATATTTGCTGATTTGTGAGAATGATCCGATTTGAAATGGACAGTATTATATTCAAGAAAATATTTTATAGAATTAATTTCCGTTCCCCTCTTTTCTTCTTAAATCGCGTTTGACTTACGACATTTTTACAGTAGTCAAGGAAGCCGAGTGGTCATGGTAACGAACACAGGGCTGAAGTTGTTGTGACCGAAAGGACCTCATTCCTGATAATTTTAAACAATCCTTTTGAAGAGAGGCGGATGCACTTTAAATCTATTGAGGTTGTGTGGAAAGTGTTCACATTGGTGTTAAAGACTCATAAGTGGAGTGCTAACTGAGATGTCGTTCTTATAACTAGGTCAGGTACACAAAAGGACGAGGCATGTCATCAATAGCCTTAGCAATGTTTCTAAGTTCGAAGTCAATAGACAATCAATCAATAACTCATATGAAAATCTTAGAATGTCTCTGAAAAGACCACACACACATTCACCAACTCTGGTTCCCGAACCAACCAGAGCTTTGCGCAACCCTCTGTTTCCCCTCCTAAAGGTGGGACTCAGAACTCTGTTCCTTTTCTATCCAATTATTTGTTCTCCTTACCACTGTTCAACAGTAGTGTCGCTTTGTGGAAGATCAGTTGGGTTTTTTTCATTGCGTGGTTACATTAATACTTTTGATATCGAATTAAATGTTATGCACTTTCAGATTAATTATTTTCTATTTCTTATATTAATTATGATGAGAGGGCGAAATTAAATTTTAACTAGGTATATAATAATTTCGAGCTGAGGGTTGGGGGTAATTTACTAGCTCTGGTTCCCGTTTAGCAGTCATTTTACCCGATGGACATTAAATCTGTCGTGACCAATCCTCCCATTAGCGTGGAGTGGTAGTTTGGAGAGAAGGATGCCAGCTCAGATGTCGTCCTTGTCACTTAACATACTTCAAAATTACGAGATCCGTCGCCAATAGCCCTCGTGTTGCTTTTTAGTGCGACTTTAATAACTGCTCACTTGGCAGCAATTTTCAAATTTTGAACACAATCCAATGCAATTTCTGCTTAAACTTACAAATATACAGACTAATGTGAATACAATAAACATACATAAAAAACAGTAATGGTTTGTGTCTAGCCCTTTCTAATATTTTTATAGATCTGAAAGCCCACAAGCGTGAATCACTAAGAAAATACAAATTATTTTCGAAAATCGAATAAAAAGAATAAACAAATAGAAATTGTACATATTTTTTTGCAATTCTTAATGCATTCAAATGCATGCAATGATCTAGATTTGAGAAAGTAATTACGAAGATGGATGGAATATTTATAACAATACTTATTTGAAATAGCGGCAATTTTTTTATGTATATATTTAGCGAGGCAGCAACTGCGATAAATTATTTACAGTTTAAAAACAAATATTTTAGAACCATTTTATTCTTTATATGTTCCTTTATTTAGTCTGTAGCACGATGATTAAACATAAAGTACCTACTACAATTACACAGCGATTAATAATAAAACCTGTATCGGAGGAGAATTCCACATCCATTAAGCGGGAACAACTCTACAAATAGGGTGAAAACTCGACAAAACCGTGATCTTAATCTGAAGAAATAAGAAACACTTAAATTTTAAGAGCCTAATGTGTACCACTCCCCCAGAACCATCAGGTTTTTAAAAGCGTTAAGACTCAACTGAAAAAACTCTGCACAGGTCTCGAGTTGAAACCGGTGATGAAAGAAAATAATAATTTAGAAAAAAAAAGAAATCAATAAATTCTTATATAACACAAATACTAAATCGTAAGCCAAAATTATTTTGATGTAAAATGTTTCATCGCGTCAGACTGACCACTTGACCGAAGCATCTGCACAATGCACCTCAGCGCCTAAGGTCACGTAAGCTGAGATAGGCCCATCAGGCCTTGGCCCTCATGCGCTGTTGCGCCACTGAGTTCAGCTCAGAAGGGTTCATAAAATCTAGCACGTAATGTGTCGGCTCGAAGAATTTTTTTTTCTCCCCCAAAATTTCTTTAACCCTTTATCTACCAACCGTGTGGCTGCGGTAGGCGAGTGGTATAGGTATCGGATCGTGGCTTGCCTTGTCACGAGTTCGAGCCCAGTACCACTAAAGACCCGCCGTGTAGGGCAGCGATGCACGTTAAATCTGTCGAGAGCTGAAACGTCCTCCCGTTGGTGTGGTGTGGTAGTTAGGAGAGGGGGGTGCCAGCTCAAGTGTTGTCCACGTCACTTGACCATGGTTCAAAATTACGTGGTCCGTCGCCAAAAGCCCTCGAGTTGCTGAACAGTGCGACGTTAATATTCAATCAATCAATCTACCAACGGTACTTATAAGTACCATTCACTTTAAAATAACATAGAACAACCAATTTTACGAACATTCTGACAATACTTAGCAGGAATATTCTTTGAAATCCACTCTTCCAAGATATATGACAGCACGGCATTTTAGCGGTGATGGCGAATAGCTTTATAGCAGAAATTGCGTTTTCAGAGGATTGCAAAGATTATCATTTTTGTCTCGAAAAAATAATTAATGTCAAAATTTAAGAGTCTTATTTTTTGTATGCTAATGAAGACCTTAGAAAACGATTTGACTATTTATTTTAAGTGAACAGTGTATATAATTAATTAATTAATTAACTCTAACGGATTAAATTTCCCAAATTTGAGTATTTTGTTTACGTATATCCCTTAATTTTCAATGTAGTGATCCACATGAAAATATTGTATGAAAAAATCTGCAGTAAATTATAATGTGGTAGATAAAGGGTTAAAGCATGCTAATAATATTTTTCATTCCTCGTTTTGTTGAAAAAAATACGCTCTTCGTTGGAGTCTATATTTTCTAGGATTTGTAACCATTTTTCAATTAAATTCAGGACTGTAAAATTACTAACCGTCATTCGATATTCTGATTGAACTAGTTCAACAGATTCAAGTTCTTCAGTGCCTTGCTCTTACTCATGCATTTATATGAGTTCATCAATTATCAGCTCCTGATTGTGGGAGAGAGAGAGAGGAGAGAGAAGCCAGCAGTTCTTTAAAGTCGTCACTATCTACTACATATATTCGCATGGCAAGATCGACCGCTTCTTCAATCAAATTACGAATATCATCAGTCTCTGACAATAATTCCACCTGAGTTTTAATGGTGGGCAATAAAGAAAAAAAAGGCGAATCAACGAGATTTGAATTTTGTGTAACTCCGAATTCACGTCAGTTGAGGTATTTATGTGGAGGCTAAGTACCGAAAAGAGACATATGCCCTTTGATCAATTAATTTAATTCATAAAAACTACAGTGATATCCCGAAATCCCGAATTTTAACGAAAAATACAAAATAAAAGAACAGACAAGGAAGTTACAGTAAAAATAATTAACCAATATTTACGAAAAATTCCTTTCAAAGGAAAGCAAATCACTCCTTTGCCGGCTTCGCACAACAGTATTTCAAGTAGATATTTATTAAACAGAAGTTATATATATGTAAACAAACACTTTGAATGTACACAAAGGACAACTTCTAAAATAAGATAAATTTAATCCGAAATACACTAAGAGAAAAGAATAGATTTTCAATTATATATATAATGTAAGATAAATAAATAACTCCCCAAATTAATTTAATTACGAAAGCGTACTGAAAATCCACGCTGCTGCTCACTAAATTCTTAATTAAAAGAGTAAAAATTACGGAAGAGCTTCAAATGAGAATTTGCACGGAGAAGAATCGAGATTTTCCTTTCAATTAGTCGTTCAATTATGAGACAGTTGACAACGGAGATTTGAAGGCAATTAAATTTTTAAGGAATAAAATATAAATTAGTTCGCGAAAAGGAGAGCTTTTAAATCGAGTGCTATAGAATTATACATACGTGTAACGTATTATTTACACACAAATTATTACTTACTGTAATTAATCCAGAATTCTAACTATAATTTGGTTCTTTTAAGCAGTATGCTTATAAATATAAAAAAGACAGTTGCTTAGAAATATTACTGTCTTGTTAAAATCTATATATAGTTGCAAGTAGTTGCTAGTAATATCGAAAAACAAAATAAACCAAAAGCAATTTCTACAATATTCTGTATTTTTTCCCTATTTAAGAAAATGTTGCCATTTAGATGGCCCGCTGGTTATTGCGAAGTTTGTTTTCTACTGACAAAATGGACTAAATTGATAAAGAGTTTGGACATGCATGAAACTACATGAGTTTGAGAAGGAAAGCATGAAACCGCTAGAACAGGGGTTGGAAACCTATGACACGTGTGCCACATGTGGCACACTGCACTACTCTACAAATTTTTCAGTTTCTGAGTGGATGGAAGTTGATAAATTTGTAATAGACCTTATATGACAAACATCTTCAGTATTATGGACATTTAATGAATTACGAAAAAATCTGATGGATAACAACTCCTAAAGATAAATTTACGGCTATTTTGTAAATTACTGAATGTCATTGCTGGAAAGATTTTTCTGGCTTAAGAGAGAAAATTACATGCACTCTGCTTTTTGATTTTATATATATAAGTGAAAAGTATGCGTTGTACACCGGTTATAACAATGATACCTTTAAAAATAGAGAAAAGAGACGAGCATTAAAAGATTAGGCATCTACTTATATCGAAATAATTTTTATTTAAAAGTAGCATACTTTATGAACTAAAAGAGTTGTAATTTTAGAAGCATTACTATTTTTTTCAAAAGCATGGGGTAATACCTCGAAAAAGTGACTTCATTACATAATAGCACTACATAAGTACAATTCAGGTTTCTTCATAGATAAGAGGGTGCTGTCTTTGGTTAATGTTCAGGAATAGGTCCAGAATTTGGAACATTTTTTCAGATGTAAGAGAAATGAAACATTAATAAAATATTCTGGCTTCGCTATCCTTTAGAGAGCAGCATTATTTTATCATTCTTTCCGTTTTTAACCGAGTTGGTTCATTTTTTCTGGTATAAAATGTGTTTCGCGTTTTTTCTCCTATAACGTAATGTTAAATGGGCTATGCCTTCACGTATTATAACCAAAAAGATAAATATTCATGGAATATTTTGGCATTTTTAAAAACACTATTGTTAACAGAGTTATAAGATTGCAAATTTCCATGAATATATTGATGCATTTTTTCTGTATGAAAATGTGCTTTGCGTTTAGTTCAAGCTCTCTTACTTTTACCGAAGGCAGCCTTATACCATGAATACACATAAAGATAAAGAAAAAAAGATAGCTTGTGAAAGTGTAGGTGCCAATACGCGCGTACACCATTACGCGGCATACAACAGATTTTGCGGTACTTTTTTTTAACGAGAGTTGTATATTGACTGACCAAATCTCTCCTAAGATTCGACCTCATCAATTTTTAATAGTAAGCTGACTCAGCCCATACATAATCCATTCAACCTGTTACGCTATGATTCAAACATGTGAACCGGTAGAATGTTCGAGAAGCTGATGATTTAAAGTAGTGCTCCCCAAACTTTTTATCGCTGCCGACCGGTCAACGTTTGATAATTTTACCGCGGCCCGCTGAGGGTGGGACACGTTGATTGTTTATATTTTATATTGCTTTGATTTAACAATTTTGATTTAGTAACATTTAAATATGCCTTCAGAATAAAATATAGTTAAACCAAAAATGAATAAAAGTGATTTAATGTGGAATATAAAGTAATTTCCGTGGAAAGTTGCGCAAATCCGAGAGAAATGCACCACTTTATATAAAATGGCAATAGTTTAATGTTCTTTAGGCGACCCGGCACCATGTGATCCACGGACCGGGGATTTAATTCACTGATTTAAAGGATCCGTCTAAGGAGTCGCACAATATAGTGTTTTAAGTGTTTTGTGTGCGTGTAAGTCACGTAAACAATGTATGGAAATGAAAGTGGAGCTATAACATTATCTTAAAATAATATATTTTAAAATTATTCTATAAATATACAAAATGTATGTCCAAATACAGAATGACGTTTAAAATAAACACAAAAGCTACGGAAATAGATTACGTTAGCCAACACATTATCAACTTGCAAAAAAATGCATTTGTTTATTTTTGATCAAGAAACGAAGCATTATTTTAACTTTTGATAGTAGAAACAACAAAAAGCATCTTAGTGATACTGAAAGTATAGTTAACGCCTTAGAGTAGCGCTTGATTTAAATACAAAAGTTTCTGCATATAAAACACATACTTCACTTTTAAATGCACACGACAGAGACTTCTTCAGAAACCCATTGTTCCGCATTTTAAAGAACATGCAAATCTTAAATGAAATATTTCTTAGTTTTCAGCGCCGTCCCTCTAAAACTTTCTCAACAACAGTTTCCATATCATCTATTCAATCGTCTTTCACTTAAATCTAAATATTGGGAAAACACTAAATAATCCATACAATTTTGAAGTATCGTTAAAATAGTAAGTAACATTATAAATAATGAAAAATAGTTACATTTATACTTGTTTCAAAGCATATTGTTTATACTCTGAAAGAGATTAAAGCTATGAAAACATGCTTGTATTATTTATAAACACAAGAAGTAACAAAGAAAAACTGAAAAAAAATATTAGAGCTAAGACGTCAAAAAATGGCAATTTATTAAAATATATTTAATAAATATTATGGAACCTAATGTACGTAATATATATTAAATAGAGATGAGAGATTTAAACATTCTATAACAGTTTACGGGCGGAAAAAAATTATACACATTCGAAGAAATTTCATACGAATTATGTGCAAAAAACTATCATTTCACTTTGGTAGTTTAATGACACATTTTTTTAACTAATACAATTGCTTTCAGCACTATATTCAGTTAACGAGAATAACATTTAAAATGAGGTCACCCATCCGGTAAAGGGGTTAGCGACGCTGACTGCGGTGCCGTAGGGCCTGGGTTCGGATCCCGGAGAAAGCATAGAAGTTTGTAAATGTACAGGGCCTTTGCGGCATGAAGGTACTTTAAAAAGTCCTCTCGTGAGGTTAATAGAAGGGGAAAAGAATTGGAAGTCTCCTGACTCCCTCCCCCTCTCAAGGGTTTACTCTCTCGAAATTGGGGTAGAAACAAGCTAAATTATACTGTCACCTATATGGTGCTCAAGATCTGACCCCATCAGATAAGTGGCATAAGAAACAACAACGCTTAAAATGGTACTCCCTCACCAAACTGGCACACCACATCAACAAGAGTATTTTAACCCACGACAGTTATAACGTACATCAAACAATCTACAAAGTGGAATTCTAGTCGCATCGAACTGGATAAAAAAAAAACATCTGCCATGAAGCCTACCTGCCATGAATGTTAACGTCGTACTATTTAGCTGCTTGGGGGCTTTTAGCGACTTGCCTCGTCATTTTGAACCACATTTAAGTGACAAGGACAACACCTGAGCTGGCGCCTCTCTCCTAACTCCCCCACCACACCAACGGGAGGACGATTGAGCCTCAACACATTTAAAATGCATAGGCCTCCTCTGCACGGTGCGTCTTCAGTGGTACTAGGCTTGAACTCATGACACGCCTGCCACGAGTCCGATACTTTGATTTTACTAGGCTACCTCGGCCACATGAGAGATTTTGAAGAACGATTATCATCAAAAGTAGGGGTCTTCAACCCATGGCCCGCTGAAGGCATTTCAGTGACCCTTTATTTGAATTATGAAGCAGTTAAAAAAATTGCCTTACCTGCGTTTTGTTGTAAGACACGCCTTTTTTTCTAATATTTTCGAAATCTACAAACATTTCCCCTGTGTGTCTAATCTTCATTTGAGATAAAATTTTCTGAAAACGACTACTTTTTGAAAAATTTCACTGTATCTAAAACCTTTATAAAAAAACCTGACTATGCATAAAATCTCAGAAATTTTCGGAAAAAAAAAAGGTTCACTTTTATCTTCAACATATTTGTACAGTACTTACAACATATTTGTACATTTTTTACAACATATTTGTACAGTCGTGTGGCCTACGGATCACTGCGAATTTATTGATGTGACCCATGGATTATTGTAAATTTATTAATTTGGCCTTCGAGCGTGAAATTTTGAGAGAGAGAAGACCCCTTATCTAAAGAGTTATAAGTAGAATCTGGGCTTCTCAACCAAGACACGACTTGGAACAGAAAACTCACCTCCTTAATCACTCCGCCACCATGATTTCATATTTTAAATATGTACACAATGTATACAAAATTAAACTCTAATCAATTTCATTGAGTTTAAATTTTCCTCAAACAATTTCTCAAAACTGTACAGAACCTCAATATTATTACAGCCTTGCGATGTAGGTGGATAAAGATTATCTATAAAACCTAAACGGACTCATACGACAAAGATTGATACCATCCCAGGAAATAAACTTTTATTAAATTTTTAGAGGGCAGACTGAAATAAAATAGGATAGCATCGGAAAATGAGAGAGCCCCCGAATTGAATATCTCAAATTTCAATTATTTATTTCCAATCTGCCGGAAACTGTTTTCCCCTTCATGGTACTAGATAAAATTTTCTTTTTTTTTTCCGGAACATATACATAGCTTCGTTTCGGAATACAATTTGCATATTTTATTTATGAAAAAATATTTACTCCCCTTTATGTAGCGGAAATTAATTTTAGAAAATTGAAGGGGAAAAAAAGAAAAAAAAGGACACAAGACAAAAAAAAAATTCTTTTTCTTCCGAAGGTGCTTTATAGGTTTCGATATTTATTCGATATTAGTTAAGCTGTGGAAAATCAAGAAGGGCATGCTTCTCTTATGGTTAATCCAAATTTATATTTGAAAACTTTATTTGGTTTTTTTGTGGCGCACAACGTTTCATATTTTATTTTTAAATTCCTACGATTAGTTCACACTCTCCCTAATGTATTTTTATTTATCTCTCTCTCTCTTGTTCAAATTTTCAATCGTTAGTAAAATACTTTTTATTCATCCACTCAATTTCAAATACATGTTTTTAAAATTTTAGTGGATGACAATGATGTTAATATTTTTTCAAATATGAATTCACTAATTAAGCTTATTTTATTAATTATATTTTAAGATATATATTTTAGTCAATATTATTCCACTGGATGGCAGATCCATTGGATTAAAGAACTTAAGAGCTTTTGTTAAATTTGTGATGAAGATTTAATATAACCTGAATATGAAATTATATGCTAGTTACTCGTCAGCATTTCTTTTATACTGGTTTTAAGATAAATCTTTACTTATATTTTTAAATATGTAATTACAAACTTAATGTGGTTAAAAAATTTTTAATGCTAATTTAAAAGGTGTTTTGCCACTTAATATTGTAATTCTGTCTCATATATGTGTATACATATTTGTATTAATTGTAATTATTTATATAATCAAAAGTAACTAAAATAAAATTTAACTTTGTTGCCCTAAATAGAAATTGACTTAAAAAAAAATGCTTATTTTTTTAATATTATTATAATGAGGATTATAAAATACGTGCAATATATGGACAATGGTTATATATTATGACGAATAACACGTAAAACGTGTGAAAGGTGCACACCTCAAAAAGAATAATTTATAAACAAGAAGCAGACACATTTACAATATAAAGAAAGAACATGTAAACAAATGACACAACAAATTTTAATGTCTTTTTCCAAGATGCCATCATCATGTAAAGTTGTCTACATGTCCTTCTTCCCAAAGATAACAGGGAAGCAGCTGTAGCCTAGTGATTATGGTCACGAACTCATGTCTGTAGTGTCACGAGTTCGAATCCAGGTGTCCCGGAGGAACTGCCTAATGATAGAGGGGGCTGATGCACATTAAATCTGTCGAGGCTAAATGTCTTCACACTAGTGTTGTGTGATAATCAAGAGAGGGGGTGAGAGACTAGGTGTCGTCCTCTTCACTTGACCAAAGTTCAAAATCACGAGGTTGCGTCACCAGTAGAACTCTCGTGTTGGTTTATAATGCAAAATTAATAAAAATCTCACTGACTTCATCGTTTTTTATTGCATTTCCAAGCTTTTTCTTTCGTCATCAGCTACAAACACAATTATGAAAATTCAACATTTCACATGTTTTCAGTTCACTCTTAATATTTCTTCTTAACAACCTGAGAAATATCAATCGACTGAAGTAACGCGAAAAAGAAAAACATTTCAGACTGAGTATTTTAAAAAATGCTGGTTGATGACACTTTCTTTTTTCAGAGTCAAATTAATAAAATGATAAACAAAAAAATAGTAAAAAACTACTATTTTTAGATTAATAT
>BMAV01007874.1:76649-88492 GCA_019973955.1 Trichonephila inaurata madagascariensis
CCCTTAATCAATAGCAATGTATTTATAATTTCAATAATAATATACTTTGCCGCTAAAGCTACAATGCAACTTTACTCTCTTAAGTGCCATAGGCGCGTATATAAAGGTCTCGTTCAAACAAAGAGTTAATTGCCCGAGCGTATATATGTCTTTCCGAAGTACGATCTTTTTTGTGCATCCATTAAGTTAATCCACAAGCATTGAAATGCAATAAAAGGACACTTGTGTGCAGTGTTTGCGAAGGATTTACTTATTTATTCCTTTTTTTTTTTTTTTGCCTCTTCCCCAAGGCATCGCATACGCTTGCTTATGTGAAAAACGGTGGCTTTGGGGAGTAAATCGCGTAACTTTTAATTGGCAGTTAAGTAATTAATTATAAATCGTACGAAGTATCAAGATAAGTGTTAATTTTCGTTTATAATTTATATATGACAAGCCTTTGGGGCTATTGGTAATTATTAATGTTTTTCTTAACTTAGTATTTTTAAAGGAATTATAAAATATATTGTGCGGTACTAATATTTTTATAAGTGTATTATATAAGTGTAAATGAATATTTTATTTTTTATTATGTCAAAATGTAATTTTTTATTTTTACTTCTAGTAAATTAATTTTTAAAAAATATATTTTGTTTTCGACTTTTCAATATGCTTGCGCCCCTTTGTTGAGTTATCACGCTCCCTAGGGGGAGTGCCCCACATTTTGAGGAACGCTGCTTTAAAGAAAACGATTGTGGGAAAGCGGACTATGTGGCCTTAAAAGGGATAGTTATAGAGTGCAATACATTCATGCTGACTACAAAGGAACGAACTTAAATGAAAGGAATTAACGATAAGTCGTATATGGTTTAGAGTGAAACAGATTCGATGGGCGCAATACAATTATTCATCCCTTTCCGAGAAATTACGTCTTCGCTGTTATTTCCAGAAGCTGACAAATAGCCTGTGGAGAAAAGAGATAACGCTCAAGCCTCTTATATTCACTTTCATGATATTAAACCAATCTCATTTGGGCTCTTACTCATTCGAGGAAGATAACATAATGCGTTGGGGATTTTATTTCGGAGAAGTGATTAAAAACATTTCTTTAAGTATTGATAAAATGATCCTTAAATATTATGTTGTTTCTAGAGTGAGTGAATATTAACATCGTACTATTCAACTACAAGAGGGCTTTCGGCGATGGACATTGTCATTTTGGACCATGGTTAAGTGACAAGGATGATACCTGAGCTAGAACCGCACTCTGATAACTTCCACACCACACCAAGAGCCTCTGTCGACCGACACCACTGTCGTTTCAGCCTCGACATATTTATGGTGATTTAGTTCGTTCTAGAAGCTGGGTCTTCAGCGGTATCAGGCTCGAACTCATGACACGCCAGCTACGATTTCGTTATCTTGACTGCTAGGCTACCGTGGTCACATGCTGTTTCTTGAAGGTATGCAAGTTAAGCACTCCAGGATTTCGATGAGGCCATGGTAGTCTAGTTTCCAGGGTAATAGCCTCGTGCTCAGCTTGTCACGAGTTCGAGTCTTGTACCGCTGAAGACTCACCGTGTAGGGAAGCGATGCACGTTAAATCTGTTGAAAGTTTAAATGTCCTCCCGTTGGTGTAGTGAGATAGTATTGTTGTATTTTTAATTTTAAAACATTTAATTAAAAAATATATACCGATTCTAAGAACATGGTAAGGAATGAAAATTTTACACCTTCTGTAAAAAATTGTGAATCGTTGAGTTGTACTTTAAACATTCGTTCGTGCTTTAAGTGTGAGTGTTGCTGCTGTTGTTGTGAGTTTATTACTGGGATACATAAGAAAGACGTGAGGCAGATGAACCGAAACATATAACACAATCACAGAAGAATGCAGATTTTTATTACAAACGATGATCCCAGCAAAAAACAGAAGTACGCTACTTTCCTTTTGAGACGGGAATCCATTTCAGGCGAAAAAGTCCGTTTTATTTTCCCGAAGATACACCCATGCCTTACTCGGGATTCGAACCCGAACCCACCCGATTACAAGCCTAGTGTCATAACCACCATACTAGATGGGGCGGCAAGTGTGAGTAGTGTAACCAAAAAATATCCGCTTAATTCTTACATTCCTAAGTATGTAAGATAAAGTTGTACATATTTTTTTTTTTAAAAAATACTTATTTCAAATGAATAAACTCGCTTCTTATAACGGGGATCTTGTAGAAAAAGCATCTTTATGTAAGCAATCTGCATCTCATTTTCATCAACTGCTTTGAAGATACTATCTCTCGAAATTACTTCGGACGCTGAATAGCTGCAACGAAGATCATTTTTGCTCATTCTATCTTCTTTCTCAACAATTCCAGTAAAATCTTGTTGCAGAAAAGTTGATGAGTTGCGTAAACAAGTAGGAGGAAAATTTTCTTCTGCTTCGCACAGTACACATAATTATTATATGTACGCAATTGTAATGCTTTTTGTATAGATAGTGAACGGGCATACTACAATTATTTGCAATTAAACACATCATTGCTTCTAAAAATAGTTGAATATTTCCTATTCAATCAATATACGTTTTTTTTTTGTTTTTTTTGACTAAGCTGAAATTTAATTTATCGTTAGGGTATCTATTAGATTTTTTGTAAGTAGTTGTGACCAGGGTGTCCCAGGCTCATAGAAAAAAAAAACTTTAAGCGGAGTTAGAGGACATAATAAGGATTCAGATTTGCATAGCAACCCATAATCCGAAATGTCTTCTATTGCCACTAGGTGGCATTGTTAACAAGAGCATTCGAGGAAACCTACCTTCATTAATGCAATCATTAGAGCTGACATCCTCCGTAGCGAAGTATGGAACGTTCTACAAACACCGAGCTGACAGATATGCACCTTATCTAAAGTTTGGCAGAACAAAATGCACGAGCAGGAAAAAGATTGTTTAATGAAAGGTATTCACAGAGAGATGCACCAGACCACTGGATTTAAAACACAACTTGTGTAAATATCGATCATTACGGGGTAGTAGGCATAGTGATAGGCGCTCCACACAATACAAAGGGCCACGGTATCGAACACCTTTGGTTCCATGCACGGAACAAAATGTGTTGTCGAAAAAATCCGAGTACTATGTTGAGGGTTCGAGTCACACGTGGGTTTTCCTCATTTTGCCTATTACCATGTAATGATCCATATTTACAGAAATTGTGTTGCCAATTAGAAAACATCAAGCGATCTGGTGCATCTCTTTATGGGTATCTTTCTGCTGCTCACGTAATTTCATCTATCATAGCTTAGATCAGGTGCATATCTGCCAGCTCGGAGTTTGTGAAACGTTCCATACTCGTCTACGGGTGATGACAGCTAAAATGACTGAGGTAAAGCAGGTCTATTTCTTTAAGTGCTCTTGTGAACAATACCACCTAGAGGCGGACGAAGTCGTTTCCAATCATGAGTTGCTATGTAAATCTGAATGCTTGTGATGTCCCTTACCTCCTCTTTAAGTTTACTCTTGTTAATATGGGATATCCTGTACTTATATTGTATAAAAGTCAACTAAAAAAATCCCATGAAAGAATTATCAAATTGAACTTCAATAGCTGTATTTTTCTATTTCTAATTCATTAATTCGAAAAATATAAATAATACTGGTACTCTTATTTTTGTTTAATTGTTTGCTTTGTTTGCAAACTTTTGAAAACTCAAAAACCGAGATAATTATGGGCTGCATTTGTTATTAACTGTGTTTTACCTAACAAACATTGTTTTAAATAGAAGTCCTTTTCATGAACTTAAGGTATCCGACTACGTTCGGAACCGTGATTTTGCAAAAGCACATAAATGGATAATTTTCATGCTATTTAGTGTCACTTAGATTAGAATAGATGTATAAAATTGTTTTAAGGACATTTTGACAAAAAAAATTATTTAAAACGATATTTGGCTAAAAATTAACTTAGAATAATATTTTTTCAAACTGTTCTCCTTTTGCGAAAAGTGCTTCTATTATAATAATATTTTGCCTATATATAGCTCAGACCTCTCTACAGAGGCTCAACTAGAATTTTTGAAATATATAACTTAGAAGTGGGTTTATCCATATTTTACAAGAACAGAGGGGAGCAATTTTAAGAAAAAAATGCCAATAATTATTTCAATCGGTGGTAACTCTGAAAATAATCTGAATTTTTCAAAAATTCCAGTTGAGCCTCTGTAGAGAGGTCTGAGCTATATACAGACAAACTATTATTATATAATAGAAGCATTTTTCACAAAAGGAGAACATTTTGAAAAAAGATTATTCTAAGTTAATTTTTTGTCGAAATATTGTATTTAATTAATTTTTTTTTTGGTTAAAATGTCCTTAAAACAATTTTATGCATGTATTCTAATCTGAGTGACACTAAATATCATGAAAATTATCCATTTATGCAGTTTCTTAAAATCACGGTTCCGAACGTAGTCGGATACCTTAAAGGCTATTTAGTTTTTTTAAATAAGACTACACATGCACACTACATTATTTTATACTTATTGACATTAAGAAATATCACTATAATATCAGATCCCTATTTAGACGAAGAATTGAATTCTGATGCTTTTACACCCTCTTAAAGACTTAGCATTTATTTTTTTATTTTGTTGTTATTAACAAACGGAGATTTTAATTTTAGCTCATATGATGCATTTGTGTGCATTAAACACACATTTCATCCATAGAGAAGAGGAAAATGCCACCTTTTGCACGCGCATTTACTTTTGTTCACCAGCTCTTTCATTATAATCAATTTATAAATATTCTCAAAACTACAATCCAGAGATATTTTAACATATTCCATCACAAGTTTACATGTGGAAACATAAAATAAACCCACCATATTCAATGCGTATATATACATAAACCAAATCTCTCACAAAAGATTCGTCTGTATCTCCTCCTTAGAAAAAAATCCCCAATTTCTCGGTTTACGTCCCTCTTCTCATGTATCACACGAGAAAAACAACTTCTATTTCGTCGATATACCTTCAAAAAACGGAACATCGCAAAAGGGCACGAAAGCATTCGATTACACTATAAATGTTGAGGGGTTGAGATTTCTCAAACAGTTCGAAATGGATTTACAAGGCTACTCAACCTAAATACTGGGTATAGGTTTACTTTCACGGAAATGAAAAGGACACGCAGAAAAATGTCCAGAAGAAGCTTTTTGTGCGATTGTGTGGTAAATTTAGCATGTTTTGTTGCAAGCCTGGAGGAGTCTATTTCGACTTCTAGCAGAAACATTTATTCGCAACAAATTTGATGTTTCCCCATCCTTTCCAAGTTCCTGCTCTTCAGCGGTTGATTAAATGATTTTGATTTAATGTTACACTAGAAGCAACATGATGGAAGACTGACACAGACGACTAATGACAGGTATGCAACTAGCCTCTGGCTACGATGAACTTCATTGTCCTTGATTTAATGTTACTATCGATCAGGTGGCAGATCCTGCCTTAGAGTTGTTAACTTTCTCTATAGAGGGCTATAAAAGTGTAAACAATATTCAAATGTATATAACTCTTTGAAATTAAAAATAAATAACTAGAATCTTTTACACATTATCGATAAAGTAATGGGGCTTCAGAAAAGTGTAAAATACTTAAAATATAATCATAATTTTTTAAAAATTATAAGCATATGAAAATAAGAAACATTTCTGTGAGAAATATTAATGTTTTACGTTGCGCATGCTATTTTCTAAAATAGTAACTTTAATTACTAGCAAACAGTTGATTTATAAAGTTAAATGTATCCTTATTGCACTGTAGTATTTTTATATAAATAGAATAATAAATTATACTTTTTAACAAATAAAAAAATTACATTTTCAATTTTTTTAAAAAAAAAACTTTAATTTTTTTCGGATATTTTGAAATACAAAAGATATATTACTCTTAAATTAAGTAGGGTTTAAATAGTATGATACATATTATAATTCTATGAAGGCTTATACATCAAATTCTACAAGATGTTTTTTGTATTATACACTAAAAATTATTAAATTTATTGCATACAAATGAGACTAACATTAATTTAAATAAACATACAAAATTTTCATTTTAAAACACATAATTTCATATTTTTTCATAAACCAGTATAAAACGTCTATACCAGTAATAAATATACTTTATAAATAATGAGATAATGATCGTAGAAAGTAGAAAAATAATATTTTAATCATTTTCCAAGCATTCAGAGCAGACTGTATACATATGCTCAACTTCTCGCTGGAATTCTCAGCCCTCCAGATAAACTTTTGAAGGTCATTACATTCCAATCGTTCGAGAAAAAAGGGAATGCATTAAGCCTGAAGGTTCAATGACCTAAAATGGGTAGCTACAGAAAAAATCATGGTTCTGCACATTCTTTTAAAAATCCTAGGAGGATTTTCTTGTTGCTGGGGTGTACAGAACACCCCGCGCGAGGGATCGCGGGTTAATACGTGAAGGCAAAGCCCATTTACCATTACGGTATCGGATAAGATATGCGAAACACATTTTATACAAGAGAAAATTAATCAACTCGGTTAAAAATGGGAAGTATGATAAAAAATGCGGCTCTCTAAAGGACAGTGAAACCAGAACATCATATTAATTTTTCATTTCTTTTATGTCTGAAATTCGGGTCCTATTCCTTAATATTGACCGAAAACAGTCTTAAGACTTTGTCGTCTTAATCCAATTATTGAATCAGATCTTTCCAGCGAAAATGCTTTCGAATGGGACATGTTAGATGATGCTAAGAACAATAATAGCCTACATCTGCATTTTTGGAGTCAAATGGAATTAATGAAATCCTTTATTTGTTCAATTAATGGGTTTCCTAGTTTTTTGAAGGTATTTACTTTAATGTTATTTTTGTAGGATGCAATTCAAGCAATCAGACAAAGCACAATTCCACTAAACCACGAGAATATGGCAAATAAGCTCTAGCGGTATATAGAAGGTACCACACTGGAGGTAATGGAGAAATAAAAGCAGGATAGAAACATAAATATGGAAATAAGGGAAGAAAAAGCATCGTAAAGATTTCCGATACGGTATCGACTGGATTATTTTATAGACGCACCAATGGTTTATTTATCTCTTATCTGTGGACATAAACCACAGTAACGATTTTCTTCATCACATAATGTGCAATAGATTTTATTCTTACTAATCATAGAAAAAGTTTGTTTACTTTCAACGCTATGCCACAACGATTACATGACTCTCTACAGAAAAAAATAAAGAACACTTTTTTTAATGAAACTGTTTATTTTAAAGATACAGGTTAGCTAGTAATGTTTAGTTGCACAATATGGATGTTTTGTTCCTCACTTCCCGATCTAACTCTTAAAGAGTTAGATAAGTAGTAAAAGGTGGAGCTACACAGTGAGCGACAACGCATCAATTTAACTGTATTCTTTGCTATTATTAATGTCAACTCGTCAGTTTTAACTGGTATATATACATATATACAAGGTTTGTACAACTGATGTAACTGCTAATTGGATATTAATACTAAGAGTCGTTAAATAAAAAGGAATTCCGACTTCTGGAGTTGTCTTCATGGCAATTGCTCTCACCGTGCTGCTGTAACCCAACTGTTTCTGAAACAGTTTAAATGTGACATTTTATCACCCCGCATGTAGTCATGACTTAGCCCCAAATGAATTTTATTTCTTCGCTGAATTGAAGAAATGTCTGGTAGACCAAAGCTTCCGGATCAATGAAGAGCTTCAAAACACAAGGTTCAAGTCAATTTCACATAACCGGTAGCACAGATTTGAAAAATGCTAGAATCTTCAATGGCGCATTCTTTTTCGAATGTATTAATAGCATGGCATGTGTGATTTCAATTACTTGCACTTCCGAAGAAAAATGTTGTAAGAAATTTAAAATCATTTTGTTCTGTTATTGAGAAATCCTGCACACTCATTTTTGGAAATTTCGATGAAAACAATAGCGGAAGAACAAGTGAATCGTTCAGAAACTCCAAATGTGAACCAAAATGGTTGCATCTTTAATCAAAACACTACTGGGAAACCTCGTCAATAGTTTTTAGAAGACACGTTGTCATTAGAATTTGGCATAGTTCTTAACTTCGGTGGCTTTTAGCAAGGAACAATACGTAATTTATCGTTTTTAAACAGCAATCCGATTTCTGTGGTCTACCTCCTTCAGAATAGATAGAACTGTGAAGTAGTCTCAATGATTATTTTTTATTAAAGTTTTGTGAAAGCTAAAAGAATTAGCTCTCTTCATTCTTCTGCTATGCGTCCTCTTATAATGTAGCAGCAACCGCAAGCGGTACTTTCGTTTCCGTAAAGTTGTTTTTCTAAGACACTCGTGTAAGAGTGTCTAAAAAAAAACTTTACATTATACGAGCACTCAACAGAAAAACACAAATTATAGCAAATATCAATTTTTTCGCCCGAATATATTTGGAGTAAATGATGGAGGTAAGCTGAACTTGCTAACACCCGTTATGTACTATAGCAAAGTTCATTTTTCTGCAGAATGTGAATTGTGACGGAAATTCTTTCTAATGTACTTGCGAATTGCCACTGCAGACCAAGTACATTCTCCAGGAGCTAGTATCTCTTTTTAGAGAGGCACCATAAAAATGGTTTCATGGCAAGTAATTTTGCCTTCCAGTTTCCTCCCCAGATGGAGACACCTGAACGCTGACGATGCGAAATCTTTCTTGGAATTTTATTTTTTCGAGAGCAGCCAAGCCAAACAGGCACTCAAGGTACCTTTACATGCCTCATAATCATACTACATGGACTCTGTCAAATTTGCATCATCAAAATTGACCGACTTGGGCCGAGGTCGAACCCACAACCAAAGGGGTACAAGGACAGCGGCAAAACACACCACCCAACCGGCAGGATGGAAATTACTGCATGTTGATTATAAATAATTCACAGGTTGTAACAAGTTGTGTGAAAGTTCAGTGAGTGAGTGTTTTATTAACATCGTACTGTAAAGGAACACGAGGGCTAGTGGTGAAGGACAGTAATTTTGCCCCACGGTCAAATGACGATGATGACACCTCAGCTGGCACCCTCTCTCCTAACTTAACCACTCCGCTAACTTAAGAACTCTGAGCCTCGACAGATGAGTATGAGCCCTTTCACACGGCAGTTCTTCAGTGACTCAAGGTTTCGAACTCATGACACGCTGGACACGAGCTCGTGACTATGATCACAAGGCTATCAGGGTCATGTGAAAGGCAGAAGAGTAAGGAAGCAATTTAAAATAAAAGTAACTCTATTCACAAGAGCAGCAAGAAAATATCGGAATATTTACAGCATATATACAGCATAGGGCAATATTAGTTCGACAAAATTAATACAAATTCAAATTTAAAAATATTCTGCTTTTATATTCGAATTGTATATGCCAAATTAAGTTTCCAAATAAGCAACAAACTTTACTCAGTGGCGCAACAGCCCATTAGGGTCAAGGCCAACAAACTCAGTTTTCATGATCTTGGGCACTGAGGTGCATGAACAGATGTTCTGGTCCCTCAAAAATTAAGTTCCCAAGCACGCTTGGTACTCATTTATCGACCCACTGAAGAGATGAAATGCTAAGGCGACCTTGCATAACCCGGGGTTTTGAGCCTCGAACATGTGATGTGGAAGCGCAATACACTACCGTTCAGCCACTAGGCTTCCTTAAGTTCCCAAACATCTGACTTTATTTCAAGAAAATACTCGTATTCAGGTACGAAAAAATCTCGCAATGAAATTGTTAGAAGTAGTAATTCTCTTGGGTACCATACAATTTTTACAATGAGTCTGCTACTGTTGTAAATAGCGCTGAATGACTCTTTTGAGATGGCGCGCAGATGGTCACTCACATCCTGTATTATGTCCGTATTGGTCTTAAATATTTTCAATAGGTTTTGGCAGTCTTTGCACAAAGTTTAATGCTTTCATGTTGTTCAAATGTTTCACCAACCACTCTCACATATTTTAACTTATTGCTGGTGGCTGAGAGCTCTTCGAGAAGGAAAAAAAATAACTAATATGAAAAAGTCATAATTCCTACTAAGAAACAACAAAGAAAAATTTTATTTCAGTTACTTCTTATCAAATAATTACAATTAATATAAATATATATATGCATATGACAGAATCACAATATTAAGTGGCAATTAATTTCTATTAATTATCATTAGAGTATCGTATTGGGTCATCTAAAACATCGTGTACATAAAATTTCAATTCAACTGAATACTTTAAAATGTGAGGGGAGAAAAAATCTTTTAAAGTTGTAACCCAAGTCGCGCTAGAAATGAAGCCAACGTGACTGTATCTGTAATTCTTTAGATAATTAGTTTCTTTCGATTAATTTTAATTATACTTAAATTATAGTATTGTCACCCAAAACAATCACGTACAGAAAGTTTCAGCTCAAATGAATACTTTAAAATGTGAAAAGAAAAAAAACCGTTTAAAGTTTTGACATAAGACGACAAAAGGGTCGCTAAGTCACCAAAAATGATGCCAACGTGGTAGTATCTGTAATTCCTTGAATAATTAGTTTTAATCATTTAATTTTTATTAATTATAATTAAATTACCGAATTGTCATCCAAAATAATCGTGTATATAAAATTTCAGCTAAACTGTGCGCTTTAAAATGTATTTTATTACCGATTGAAAATTTGAACAAGATAAATATACAGAGATATAGAGGTAATACTAGGGACTGAAAATTAAAGCATGAGCTTCAGGATCACTTATCTTAATATATCAAACCTCCTTTCAGTTGTTCACGAAATAAAATATTATGCTGCATATCATTCAATTTACCCTCTCGAGTTTCTAAATTTTACAATCTACATTGAACATATATGTTCATTTTTATTGGATACGAAGAGAAATAGTACAGTTTAAAACACACACAGAAAAAACATATGAAATGAAAAATAGATTCGACATGAAGAACTCAGTATATGCACATTGTAAAAGTATTTTAAGAAGTCCAAACTAAATCGAAAATCTATATTCAGTACATTAAATAGCGATGGATAAAGTAACAAAACATAACGATGTCCTATTCAGGAAATGACCATTTCGTCTGACTAGACACACACACAAACAAAAAAAGTCAGAGTACTGAATACATATGGAAATGAGGAAGCAAAAAACCCATAAAGAGATTTCCGATATAATACATAAATTATTTCATTTTACAAATGTATCCAAATGGAGCATTTATAATAACAAGCTATGAGAATGCACCCCCTGTCTTATCCCTGAATATGAAAACAATATCTCAAATCTCGGGCATTGTTTACGATCGACATTTTTCGAAGATCCCGTACACAACGTATAGCTGGAATAATTCCGGTAACATATGGAGAAAAATTACATCCAACGCACAAAAAAATTAATTTATTTTATAATAAATATTTTAAGTACGAAAACACAAATGAGAGTTATACTCAAAAATATAAATACTTTAATATAATAATATTACGCAAAATTTCGTCGCAACCCGAAGCGTAGTTTGGAACTCCGAATATAAGCAGACATTGTTATAAAAATAATTACTTTTAATTTCAGACTAATCAACTTACGATAAATTAATGTTTATAAATCGTGGGAGCAGTCCTAATTAGTTTCCTAAATTAAGCTTATAAGATAATCAACTAAACACTTTTTTCTAGATCCGATGGTAGAGCACGAGTCCAATCTCTCTTAGGTTAATATCGTCCACTTCAAAACTATTTCTGTCTTACTTCCACCTTCCCCACAGGCAATTCACTTGAATGATAGCTAAGAACTAACGATTCACTCGAACATGCCCATTACCAATGTT
>BMAV01007874.1:89367-112554 GCA_019973955.1 Trichonephila inaurata madagascariensis
TTATATTCATTTTTGGTGTAACTATATTTTATTCTGAAGGCATATTTTAAATGTCTTTTTTAACAAGCTTTTATAAGTTTCACTTGCATGTAACGGAATTCTTACACTCGATTTTTACCCTCTTTAAAAGGCCAGATTAATTCGAAATTTCGCACACTTGTCAGTGACCGATGACAATACAATAATTTCACAATTTTGTTCCATTGTTCTGATCAGGATCATCAGAATTAGCTATTTTCATTTTTTGCGACTAATTCCATATACCATTTCCAGATTTGGCGACTAATTCCATATACCAATTCCAAATCCCATTTCCAGATTTCGCGAACAAAATATTCAATTACAACCCTAAACGCGAAAACGTGCGTGAGCAATTGTTTACCATAATAAAAACAATTGTCTAGTTTTTCTGAATGTGGTTGTGATTGCTACTCACTAACATTGAGACTGACATAAATACACTTATGACACCTCATCAAGTTCATCATTAAGTCAGTCGATATATATATATATATATATTTGTTGCAAAAGTTATAATTTCAATAAATAATTCTTCAGCAAAATAATTTTTTCTTTTTTAATTTGTAATTTTTATACTATGCATTTATGTAGCTATTTCACGTGAGCTGGTTCGTGGGAAAGTTTTGACTTTAAAAAGGGTCCGTGGTTAAGTTTTGAATATAAAAAAAGTGTACGTGGGCAAGTTTTGACTATAAAAAGGGGTCGATAGCTTAAAAAATTTTGGGAACCACTAATCTAGAATTTTTCCGTTCATATGGCATTGGTTCATTACAAGATAATAGAAAAGTGAAATACACATATATACTAAGTAAAAAAAAAATAAATTATGCAAGCCAAACGTATTCAATATGAAAATTGAAAAACATCAATGCATATTTATCAACAGAATGCAAAGAGTAAAATGCAATAAAACTGAGTAGAGAAGGTGAGCAGAGAGATATGAAAAGTAAGGAAACATAATAAATATGGAAATAAAGCAAAGCAAAAACCTCATAAATATATCCGATGTTGTATTTACAGTTCTGTTTTATAGACCCATCCATAATTTATGTGTCACAATAAACTTAAACGAATACATAAAACACGTTTTCTTGTTTGTTAAAGTTTGCTTTATTATAACTCATCATGATGGTAATGCCACACAAGTATTACATTATGCAAGAATTCTATTTCTTCTTTCTTTAATTGTTAGATTAATATATATATATATATATATATATATATATATATATATATATATGCGACATAGCCATCCTATGATGACTATGTCTTTCCGGATCCGCGTAAGCTAGAGGTGTGGGATTATCAAAATGATGAGACATATTGGATTCTCAATACAACTTTTATTAAGAATAACTTATATTACTTAATTCTAATTGACAACTTTCTTAAAGTGAGAGTTAACACCCAATTAAACTTTTTTTTCAAGTCAGATCACGCAACTAGATCATTTATCTTAATTATAATAAATAAACCGATTCATCTAACTTCCTATACAAAATATTACCTTTTGCAGATCTCCTTCTTTCAGTGATTGTATAATACCTACAATGTAACTTTATATGTGAAGATTCCAACTTCTTTATAATGAACGTATCTTTCTTTCAGAGATATAATACATCAAACTCTTGATCCGAATGATTCCACACTAAGTTATCTCTAAACTTGCCGCCCTTATCATCAAAGCTTCTATCCTTTTAAAGTATATCTCATTTACCTATTCTATTCGTTTGTGTTCTTGGTATTGGGTTGGAAAGGTTTTGCCATTAATCGTGGCCGTCAAAGAACATAGGAGTTATGTTAGCAGAAGGACGCGAGAGACGTCACATATATATATGCCAAAACTCTCAAGATTCTGTTAAAATTATGCAATTCCTTTAATCGTTCCACCCATCAGAGAGCGACGCTTTTAAAATCACTTTTTCAGGCACAGACATGTGCATTTTTCACTTTAATTAGATTCGGTTTTAAGTGAAGATGAGAATATTCATTCTCTCTTTTGGCACGCGAAAACCATCCTAAGTAATCGGCAATGCCTGTAGAAACTTCAATCCAACGAGAAAATTAGTTTGCTTTTTGTTATTCCTGAGTGTGTGCAGGATGAAACTGCCCCATGATCCTCAACTTCTTTTTATATAAAATTGAAATGTTTTAAAATTCAATTTTTTGTCACTTTTCGATAGAGTCATGCGTTATATTTAAATTCAGAGCTTTCATGAGAATGTAAAGTGGATTCCGTAATAGAAAACCATCTTTGCTAATAATTTCTATAAAAGGAATACAATTAAAAAGATAATAAAAAAAATATCAGATAAATTTTTAAGATCTAGAAAAATAATCATACTTAACAAGTCCTTTTATATTCTTGTATTTTTTGGAAGTATCCCGACTATTGATTAGATACAACAACAACAATTTGCAGGATTTCAGAATGTATGATAGAAATTGAAGAGGTGGTAGAACACACCACAAAAACATTAGTTCGCATCGCAACGCATAAACGCTGGAGCCGTGATAACTGTAAACACATATTGTTTGTTGGAAAATAATCTTAACAGCTATTATTTACAATGAATGTAAAAAAAAAAAATGTGTCCACTTATATATACTACATGTTTAGTAGCACTGAGGGATTTTCGGCAGATTATTCAATTAAAGAGGAAAATGTTGACGTGATCACATATGATTTGTATTCGCAATCATATTCCCAAGCATATTGATTTGGTCCCATGAATGCGACTTTTTACAGAAAGTCGATTTTAAAATTGAAGATGAGTTACTCGTCATCCCTCGTATTGGATGATTTTACTCCTGTCGTTGTTAGTTTTGACTTGCGGGAGAAACTAACTATATATACTAACGTTATACTAACGTCGCATTCTAAAGCAACACGAAAACTCAAAACTACAATGAAAGTTTTAACAACATCGCGTGGTATATAATCCCGAATGAGACCTTTGTGGAGCTATAAACACCCCGCTTAGAGATTTATGTTGCAATAATACTTTTTTATTCTTGGTTTGCAGGTCTATTTCTTCTACTTCAAAAGTCAGGAATGGAATCAGGGCCTGAAATGAAGGGAATTTTTAATACCTGGACAATTTGAGAATTGTTGATTCTACGAGGCATTCTAAACCAGATAAGAAACCGTATCGTTAAAAAAGAAAGGCCCTTCGAAAATGTAAAAGTTTGAAGTATGCGGTTCAGGAAGACCCCAAGTACAAATCTGTGGAGAGTTTTAATACCTTCCTAAATCTTTAAAAATTTTTATTGCAAGTATAAACTTTATTTTGCATTTTTTGAAGAATGTTATTTTTGTACATAATGGTTCACGGTAACAGGGATATCTCTTAAAGCAATTAAAATATTTTTATAAAATTCTTTGAGATTGTTCTTTGTATTATAATAAATGCTTTGTAGTAAACGCTAAGGGTAATTTTTCAATTAAGTTATTTGTTAATGTAACTTTACATGAAAATAAGTTTTTTTTAAGAAAAAATTCTGGGTGTTTTCTTGTTGAACACCAGTATTTAATAACTTTATCGTAAAACTTGAATTATTTTAGTATACAGCATAGTTAAACATTAAAGAATTGTATTCCTGCAAAAATTTTATTCGTTTTTGTAGTATACTGCTTTTTAGAGTTGTTAGTAAAGGGGCAATTTTTGGCAGTATTTTGGTTCAGATTTCTCAAGATTTTGAATAATAATTTTTCAAAAAACTCTCTTTGCTGTATTTTTATAGTTTTGAGACATACTTAAAAATTAGCAATTAAATAAATATTTATGTCATATTTTATAAAATTGTCTCTAAACCCAGTTGGATACCTTAATGTTCATGACTCCTTTACGTAACGGGTTTTAACTGGTACTAGATTCAAACTGGTGGCACGCTGACAGCGAGTTTATGACCAAAACCACTAGGCTACCGTGGCTTTTGCGGGAGAAGAGACCACATAAATACATCAATTTCAAGGAAGAAAAGGTGTTTTTTTTTTAATTTTTTTTTTTTTTTTTTTACCCATCGTAGCGATATTAAGTGTATGTTGTTTTCCCAGGCATTATTGAAAGCCTTGTAATATTATTTTCTTTTGACCGTCTTTGGCATTCTCCAGTTCAGACAGCGGGTCTTTTTAAACATGCACCTTATTGCTGATTATATCATCAGCTGTTACGTTTATGAGTGAATTTCATAATTAATACTTTCAAACGATAGAGTGTTAGATTATGCTGTCTCATCTATTGTTCAACTTACGAGTCACTCCTAAAGTGAACGCTGTCGACCTTGACTTGCACGTACAATTTGAAGAACCAAGCTACTTGTTCACCGAAAAATGCCTCTCCGTGCCTTTGACAACTGGTATTAAAAAGAATTTCCTCCCGAGTAAGTTATTAAATGCTCTTATACCCCAGCCGTAGCTACTTCTGGGAGAAGGGGTTTACTGGATATCGCTTGGATGTTTTTACTGCTCCATCTATGGTAAGAACGTTACTTATTTCTTATAATTTTATTTGAAATGAGAGGCAACTCACTGAAGCTAAAGTAAACAAATCGAAAAGAGAATGTAACGATTCAAATGAAACGAAAGAGAAGTTGTGAAAAGGTTTTGTAGCAATCAGTTTTTTGTGTAAATAAACGTTAGGTACCTTAACTGCCCTAAACTGCCAATTTAAAGTTACCTGATTCGCTCCCCATTGCCACCGTTTCCCACAAAGTTGTACATATGTGGTGTATTGGGGAGGGGAATAGAAAAAAATAAACAAGTCCTCTGAAATTAGTAGATAATTCGCAAATACTGTGAATGTCATTTTTATTGCATTACAAAGCTTTCGTGAAAATTTCACTGACGGCAACGCAAGGAAAAAACTGTACTTTGAAAAACGTTTATATACGTCCAGGACAGTTACAGCACTGGCTGGGCGAGACGTATATACACACCGTCGGCACTTATGAGGTTAACTAATAACAATCACTGTTCGAAGAAACCGACAGATTTGCACTGTGATTGCACACGAGGTAGTAAAACGTACTATATGCATAGCTTCAACTGCTTATAATGGACACTATTTACATTGTTAACCATGCATAGTTATGGATGGACGCAATTTTTGGCAATTACAGTAAACAATGCTGAAAGAAGATTTTTGTAAGGAAATAAAGCTTCTTTTTATGTTTATTTCGTGTGCCTCACCTTTTTCCGTTAAATGTTTGTCCCATGCATTTGAAACATCCTGTACACTAAATATCTAATAGTGCCTTTCAAATTTATATTTTTAGTTGTTAAATTTCCAATTGAATGTTACAGGTTTTTTGACAGACGATTTTCCCATGAGAAACAAAAATGCATAAAACAAGAAAGAAAAGAAACAAACACGTAAATGGAGTAATGAAGTCATATTAATTTAAAAATAGTATTTAAGAGCATAGAGCTCGTAAATAACGAAAACATACCTGTCATACTCTCTACTTTTTAATATAAGTACTCCAACCCTTCATGTACAAGCTATGAATTCCAAATCTTAAAATTTGTTATCAATATAAGCTCGCAATTTCGATTTTAAGCACACACACTAGAAGAAAAAATATTCTTTTTTCAAAAATACGTTCACAAGTTTTCAAAAAAATAAATATTTTACTTCAATAAAAAAAAAAATCTCTAAGAGAAACGTCTTTATTCACTGACATGAGAATCACTACTTAAAAGCACATGACATAAAAATAAAACGATAGGCGTCAACAAGACAGGAGTTAAGTGTTTAAACAGAATTCATTATCAGACCGACATCAGTGCTTTGAAGCAAAACATTGATTAAGCATCAACACTTATTGAAACTACATCTATTGGTTCTATGAATCCGTGAGAGTAAATAAATCGACATCTCAGTGAAATGCTTGTGACGCGTTACAACCCAATCGAGGCGAGTAATCCCTTTTTCGTTTTTTCTTCGTATGCCTCGACGCAGAGTGAAGTATGATCACAATAACTTCCCTCGGCGCTCGTTGCTGTCAAGAGAGTTGACAACTACAAAACGCCAGCGCCTTCTTTCGCCGCCAACAAGTGAAGGATTTATTTCGAATGCTTGATTGAAAAGGCGCGCCTAAAAGAGGAATTTTTCAGGGTTCGACCACCCTTTGTCGTCTCTCTTTTTGGATTACTACTGCGGCATTTCATCTATTTGGCTTTCTATCATCTTCGCTAACAACATACGTCCTGGTGGTGTCAATCAGATTTAAAATCGAGAGTTTTTTTTGAAAAAAACCCACTTTTTTTTAAATTTTTAAAGCAGGGGGCACACTTCTAGAATGGGACAAAGGGCTGATATTCAGATCCACATTCTAGACCAAGGGGGCCAAAACGCGGCCAGAGTGTGGTAGGGCAGAGTTGTAACAATGGCACGTGAAGATTTATTGAAACATTTTTAAAAACTAAAAAAAAAAATCAACATTTTTTTTTTTTTTTTACAATTTTATTGAAATGCAATTGTCTTAGACAAAAACAAGTAATATAATTTTTTTTTTAAGTCAATTCCTAAAATAGATCAACAAAAAAGATTTTTATTTTAGCAACTTTTTATTAAATAGTTACCATTAATATAAATATGTATATACATAGGACAGAATCACAACATTAATGGTAATTAATTTCTACTAATTATCATTAACGTATCGTATTGTCTTCCAAAACAATCATGTCTATAAAATTTCAGTTCAACTAAATGCTTTAAAACACGGGGGAAAAAAACCTTTTCAAGTTTTGACGCGTCGCCAAAAATGATGCCAACGTGGCTGTGTATTTGTAATTCTTAAAATAATTAGTTTTTTAATAAGTTTTTTTTAATTATAGTTAAATTATTAAATTATCATCCAAAATAATCATGTATATAAAATTTCAGCTCAAATGAGCGTTTTAAAGTGTATTTTATCGACGATTGAAAACTCCACCAAGATAAATAAATATATATATATAGAGGGTGTGAGTTAATAGTGTAGAATTGAAAATGCCCCCTCGAATTTATTTTAAATGCGATCAATTAATTGAATTTCAATGGGAAGTTATCAAATACAGTATACTTTTGTGTTGTGTGCGCTGGTTTTCCAAAGAAAGTGCTCTCGCGAAATTGCGGAATTTGAGGAAGCGAGATTTAAAATATCTGGAACATAACAATGAAATAGCTATTGAGTGCTTGCTACTCAAGAAGGAAGACTGGCTAAAAAATTTAGCTTTTCTTACCAATATAATGTGGGATATTTCAATAATTTAATTTTAAGATTACATGGGAAATATTGTATTTTTTCCTACTTTACTTAGATTTGCCAAAAAATTTCTATTTGGGTAAAAATCCCATAATAAACCTATACGTAACATTTCCTTAATATTTTTGTAGTTGGAAAAGTTGGAATTGGCAGGCACAATTTTTTTTTATTCAGATAGTGGCACTCTTTCCAAAAAGGTAGGCCACCCCTGTTCTAGACTTTGGGCATGTAGTCTGCAACATTTGGAACAATTAATGGGTAGCGTGAGATTTCAGAAATTTAATTATTATTGTTATTACGTCTACAGCTGTGGCCGTGGTAGCCGAGTGGTATAGGTATCGGATCGTGGCTTGCCTTGTTACGAGTTCGAGCCCAGTACCACTAAAGACCCACCGTGTAGGGCAGCGATGCACGTTAAATCTGTCGAGAGCTGAAACGTCCTCCCGTTGGTGTGGTGTGGTAGTTAGGAGAGGGGGTGCCAGCTCAGGTGTCGTCCACGTCACTTGACCATGGTTCAAAATTACGTGGTACGTCGCCAAAAGCCCTCGTGTAGCTGAACAGTGCGACATTAACATTCAATCAAACAATCAATACGTCTACACAGCTATTTATTACAATATTTGTATTTAGATATAAGTTATTCAAACTATTGAGAATTTCAATTCCGCAGAATGTGTTTTTTGTGAAGGAGGAGGTAAACACCACACAGCTTCTCTTTTCGAGTGTTTCAAACGGACTGTCTTTCCACTCTCTTGGGGTGGGGGTGGTCGTTTCTTACACCTCGAATTACACTCGGGGTTCCGGCTCCCAGATGAAATCCATCATTGGTTTTTTCATGGCCATTAGTTGTCGGCTTGATGACAGATGAAAGGAGCTTTAAAATATTTTAGAAGTGCACGTGTGTGGATCTGAACGGCATAATGTTATCAACATAGAGAATCCGATCTTGCAGTTGCGAAGCGGAAGTACGTTACGACGCTTTTATATCTTTTTTTTTATTATTATTATTATTATTTTTCCTGACTTAAAATACCTGAAACATTAAATTGTTGCTTGTTTATTAAGAAAAAGACTCGGGGTAGTATTTTTCATAAAATGGAAATTTATTAATAACAGCAGGTCGAATTTTTGTATTAAAAACTGCATTCACCTTTCATGTTCCTTACTAATTCCATAAGTTTATTTCTTACAATTATTATGGTAGACTGCACTGATCCTGAATTGTTCAAATTTTATGTCAGGATATTCTTCAATTGTGAATGTCTTCTGTATTACTTCTCATGGCCATAGTAACCTAGTGGTTATGGTCATGAATTCGTGGCTGGCATGCCGTGGATTCGAGACTTGGTGCCGTAGAAGAACCGACGAGTAAAGGGGTTGATGCACGTTACATCCGACGAGGGTAAGCAATTGTGCGCCGATATAAGGTCACTCCATTTTTTTTTTTATGTAAACAAGAAAGTACAGTGCCGTCGCAGGCTAAATATAACTCGAGCATTGTTTTAAACAAGTCTGATAATTATTCACGACATCTAAAGTATATACTGAACAAGCAGCGGTGTAGAACATACCTCCACAACACCACATTGCGTGAGGGCTTAGGAATCTGAGTGGCCCGAACCCTTACGTTATGGCAGCGTTTCTAAAACCCTGGGACGTGATAACTCTACAAGGAGGGGAGGGGACGCCAGCATATTGAAAAATATAAAACAAAAGATTATTTTTTTTTAAAAAAAAATTACTAACTTACTGAAAGTAAACATAATACATTCTGTTAAAATAAAAAAATAAAATACTTATAAATGTAACAATACTGAACAGTGTATTTAATAATAGTTTAAAACAATATTAAGGTAAGAGCAAGTTTAATAATTACCGGTGATCCCATGGGCTTATCATATATAAGGTAATATACAAAAATTCCCTTAACTGCCGCTTAAAAGTTACGTAATGCACTCTCAATGCCACCGGACACACTGTCAAGGTTCTTTTATTGCATTCCATAGCCTACGGAATAATTTTATGGATAGCAGTGCACAGAAAAGATCGGACTTCGGAAAGACGTATATATACGTCTGGGGAAAATAACGCTTTGGCTGAGTGAGACGTTTATACACGCCGGAGGCACTAAAAAGGTTAAAGTCGCATTGGAGCTTTAGCATCAAAGTATAGAAAAATTGAATTTAATACATTCTTATTGTATAGGGAGACGCGATGAAAATTACGATTGAATATTGGGTAGCAAATATTGAAAGTTTGAGAAGCACTGCGTTATGGCCTTATAATCCTTTGTAAGATCTGGCTTGGGGCTCAAAATCTGCATTTGCAGGGAAGCCCTAATATTTTCTATTATTCTACTGGTAACATGAATGAAAATGCAAACTGAAACGAAAGGATGATAGTGTTAAAACGACAGAGATTTAGCAGGTGAAAAAAAATGAGATACACAATAAGAAGCAGCGTACGCGACTGTCGCTTCTTACGTAAAGGAAAATATAACAGGATTTGTGCGTAACATACTGCCAAAAGAATAGATTATAAATTGTTAATGTCGTTATTTCCAAAACGTTTTGCAATGCAATGCAGTCTCGATTCATACTCACACAATTCATTAGATTCCTTTCCGTCCCCCTGAAAACAAATGCGTTTGAACCTTCTCCTAATCTATTTTTCAGGGCTTAAAAGACAGTGTATGAAAACTAGAATAAAAAGAAATAAGAGAAAACGCGCGATATTTCAAAATAAAGCGAAAATGTAAAATATAAGCTTGTCACAGAAAAGAGTATTCTTCAATGTTCTATTGTTTATTTATTAACTAAAAGAAATGTTAGCTTAAAAAATAGTTCGTCTTAGAGTGAGAAAATTTTTTGAAAATATGTTTCAGATTTTGACAAGGGTGGCTTTCTTGTAAAAATGCAGTGGCGCTTTTTGGGTTGATTTAATCTTTCTTCGTCGCCTATAAATTGTTAAATTGGGAGAAAAAAATATCAAACTAACTTATTTATATAAACAGCTGCTTCTTATTACGGGATTTGAGGCAGGGACAAAAGTGAAGATTCTGAAGTCACTAGTTTTAAGAATTTCGCAAACTTTTAACCTTCATTTTATATTTTAAAAGTAATTTGGTTAACAGTAACTTATAAAGAAAAATGGTTAAGAAAAATGCAGTTTAAACTAATTATTACATTTTACAAAACTGAAACTGAAATTCTGTACTTTATGGAAATTCAAAGGAGTGCGCATCTTTTCATTCAGAATTCTTCAATTACACTTAAAAAATAATCTCTGCTACCAAACATTTTAAAATGAATCGCAAAACCAAAATCTTAGAGACAAAGAACTTTCATCACTGCACTAATATATCATCCTAATAAAGAAAAACAATATGGAAAAGAAATTTGACAATTCATGCGGGTCAAATTAAAATGCAGGTTCATGCTTATGACTAAGTAGCGGAATTGGACTGGTTTCATGGTCTATTAACCTCTCATTCAGCATTTGATTAGGTATTTACTTAATTACAAACACTAATACAATTAACAATTTTAATTCAATAGTAGTGTAGTTAAAACTGAAATAGAAACTTTGATTTTTCTTGACAGAAATAAAAATGTTGCGGCAGAAACTTAAATCTCGAAACTGAAGGCTTTGATGTAGTTCTTCAAAAGATTCACTGAAAGGCTTTATCTCGTTTTACATAATTCGAATTCAAGAAACTATGATAAAATATCAATGATCCGTTCAAATGGGAAAAACAGGAAATATACGATGAAATTCCTGCCATATTCATTGAACTGTAATTGTCTCCAGACAAAAATTCAACTCGTAATTTATTCCAAATCTGTTAAATTTTATCCGATAATCTCTCGATGATTTCGTGGGTTCGAGTGATGTAAATTCAAAGAGATGATCATTTGAAAGGGTAAAACAATGCAATCTATAAAGAACTTTTATTTCAGAAGTGAAATGGGGTTTATTAAAAAGTAGCATCATCGAGGAAATAGTTATACAAATCTCTTTAGATTCCAGTCTTATTAAATTCCTACTATTAGTTCACACTCTCTTCCAATATATATATATATATATATAAATTTTCAATCGTTAATAAAATAACTTTCATTTATCCATTGAAGTCCAAATACATTTTTTAAACTGGTAGTGGATGACACTTGATGTTAATGTAGTTTTTCAAATATTAATTCATTAATTTAATTTTATTTTTTAATTTTAAATTTATTCTTCGTTATTTCTGACGAAGTTACAACTAACATCAACAGATGGTGCCACTCAAGTTCAATTATATTTTTTATAAGATGTTAATATGTGTTAATATGACACGATGTTAATATAGTTTTTTCAAATATTTATTCATTAATTAAATTTAATTAACTAAAATAAAACTTTTCTTTGTTGCCCTAAGTAGAGAGAGATTGACTTTAATTTTTTTTTTATTATATATATATATATTACTTGTTTTTGGTTGATTTCAAAGTGAAAGCGAAAAATTATTTCCGAATAAGAAAGACTTCTTAGATATATTATTACGTTTTGTGTGTGTGGATTAATGTTCCTTTAGTACTGCTAGATGTTTGATGCTGATTGATCAGGTAATTTTGAGGTTCAATCACGAGATGCACCTAATTTCGACATCCCTCCGTAAGAACTTATTTAATTTGAAAATACTTTTTCAAAGTATTCCTTAGCAGATTTAAATAGTAGTCGATTTTATATTGCAGTAATTATAATTCAACTCCTCAAAATTCAACATCAGACCGACGCGAGGTCTGTAAACTTTGACGGGTTTAATGACCCATCAGCCCCTCTCCAAAAATTGTTTTTAATGGCATCAGGGGACACATTCAAATCACGTATTCAACAATCTCAGAAACGAGCTCGTGATGATAACTTTAAGAGTCAGGACGCAAACCAAACATTTGGTATGAGAGTCATGATTACTGGGTAGTTTCCAGAAAATCGGAGAAATAGTGTAATTTTTTTTTTTTTCGGAAACTGGATTCCTTTCGAATTTTTTCTTTGTACTTCTGTATTACGACATGTAATCTGTTGCATCCTTTAAACTCTATTACAGTTTTTCAATACTAAAATATGCGGGTGATCCTGAATTCATGTTACGAACACTAAGGGTAGATAAATACAAGACATCGTAACAATCATTTATTGTATAGCTATTTGTTGCTTCTAAGTTACATAAACTATTTTTAAAACAAATAAATTACAAAAAAATAAAAAAAATAATAATAATTATAATAATAAACAAAATAATTCATTTGGCAGAAAAATGTTTCCAGCAACACTATATATCACGGGCATAAGAATAATAGTACTAAATATCATTCTATTTTGAAACATTGTGGGAAGAAGAAATGCGAGCCTTGTAGTAAATTTTTCTATTTATCCAGAATAAGAAGTATATTGTAACATAAAAAAAGTAAAAAAAAGAGAGAAATGGATCCTCTATTTAAATAGCGCCATTCAAAGAACACGACTTTTCCATACAATCATGAAGTCTCGAAAAGAAAATAAAAAGATTCGACGTGGAAACAAAATTCCTATCAGAAAACAAACGATGCCAAAACATCAAATCGAAAAAAATGCAATTCGCGGAAATAACCACAGATATCCGACTTCACATTTCGATATGGCTTAAAACATTTTTCTCATTTATCGATAAAAAAAAAGAAATACATTCTCATCCATTTTACGAGCTATCATTCGACATTCTGCAGCCATCAAATCGAACGCCGCACAATTCCAGAATCGTGTTCCGTTCCATCGGGAAAACAATTTTCATTCCGCTGCCAGATTCTCTTTCCGAGTCGAGCAGACGATGCTCATTGAGATAATCTTTCGACTTGTTGCCAGCGCCGCCTTTGTTATAAACGGCCACAAATCACTTTGTCGCCCCTTTTTCCTTCTTGTCCGGACGTGACTATTATGTAATGAGGCGGCTTGAATTGGAAGCGCCCTGCAACTCAACTCGAGGTGAGTTTAGAGTGGATTGATGCTGAAGCGCAAACGATTTTTATTTCTTCGGATATAAAAGATCGCCAAATTCTTATTCGTTAAAATTCGAATATTTATGAAATCGTTTGGTTTTATAGGTCAGAGAGATTCACATAAATCTTCATTTATTTTGTCCTTAAATAGTTATTTTATTATTTTAGATATAGTATAAATTGTTTTGAGTTCGTAAATGAAAAGTAGGAAATGGAAATATTAAATTTGCATTTAAAATTCAGTCTTTTTCCACCAAATTAATCGTTACTTACCTTTTAAAAGTAACTTTTATAATTAACGATATATTGAAAAATATGAAAAGAAATTTTTTTAGTTGGAAATTATTTAACATTTATAAAATAAAGCTGGATTTCATTATCATCAAATTTGACTGAAATACTAGAAATTTCTAAGAAAATACTTTAAAGTAAACTGATTTTTTTTTACTTGAGTATCTTTGTATTAACATCCTATACAGGTGGTTATCAAAATAATAGAAAAAACTGTGAATAAAAGTGACCTTATTGAATGCGCTTCGTAAGCATTAAAATATAACAATTGCTACCAAATGTTTCTTATAAATAGAAATGTATATATTCTGGTCGTACGTGGTAGCTTTATTAAAGTTCTACAAATCTTGGATTTTTTTCAAAAGCGTAAAATGTTGGACTGCTCAAATTTTAAAGAACGCCAAAATTGTAGGAGCCCGTTTAGATAGAGCGTGATCGAAACATCCCAACTTTTAAGCGTTTCCAGAGGTACGGTGTCTAAAATCATGACCGCATACACACAGTTCGTCAAGACACGCTCGATAAAGCTAAGTACGAATGAACGGAAAGAGAAGTTCAGAGAAAGAGTACGAGACGGGTATGGAAGAGGATTGTATCGACTAAAAAGCGAACTGCAAAAAAGTGACCGCAGAGCTCAATCAGCATGTGGATTCTCCAGTGTCAATGATTACAGTTGGAAGACATCTTCATAAACAAAGCATTTACGGAGGAACAGCTATTCCCAAGCAACTTGTCATAGATGTTAATGCCAAACACACATCGTCATTCACATTCTCAAAACCCGGTCGACTGATAAACGGCAAAAAGTAATATGATTTGATGAATCGTCTTTCAAAATTTTCCAGTCAATAGGACAGGTGCACGTTTGGAGGACACATGCACAAACGTATGACCATGATTGTCTCCTTTCAACTGTCAAGCATTAAGGGGATCGAAACGCACCTTGGTACGTTCGAAATGACGTTATACACAACGACCTTCATATGGAGCCGATTTCTATAATTACATCATTAAACTTTCTAGAGAAATGTTTTTAAATCTATAGAATCTCATCACAATCCAATTATTAAAGCACAAACATTGTTTACTTATCCTCATCCTAAAATTAAATATACATACTCTTCAACGAAATGGAGAAACACGCTTCGCCCCCCTTAACACAACAATTCCACTCTTTTCACACTCTTAACAACACAAGCAGTTTCGTTACATTGCATCATTCCTTTTGGGTTCATTTGGTGAACTGTCACCGTCTTGATTAACTGCCTCGGCCGTCCCGTTTTCCTTCCTGCGTTTCTTCCCCTCCTCCCCGCTGGCGTTCTGCTTCGATGGAACGCTGTACTTGGGGGCACGTTCATCCCTCACCAATCGGGTGAGCTTTCTCTATTTGACATCCTTCCTTCATATGGTTTTTCTTTTCCTCCCATCCTTCTGGGAATAGGCGCCTTTGGCGCCGGCGCCCGCGACCATCTAATTTTAGTTTAGTTAAGGGGATCTGTCATGACATGAGCAGTCGTGTGGAGGATTTCTGGTTGACTAATCGCATACCTGAAAGGAAGGATCACTGGTGAGAAGTACAGAGAAATACTAGCTGGCCAGGTCCATCCTATGATGCGGATTTTGTTTCCTGCAGGAAATGAAACTTTACACGTGATATTGCATCTATCCATGCAGCGGGACGTCTAATCATAATTTGATGAACACGAAGATGACGTTGAACATTTACCGTTACCCGCATAATCACCCGACCTCAATATAAATGAACCGTTATGGTCTGTTTTGGAGTATTTAATACGGAATCACTATAATATACCAACATCTCTTCCAGAACTTTCACAATATTTCCATAAAGAATGGTACAATGTTTCTCTAAACACTATTCAGAACTCATATGAATCGATTCCTAGGCGTACTCCAGCTGTATTACATGCTCCAAGCAGTCCTATACCATACTAATAAGAGATTCTTTACAAATCTAAAGTGCTTCCATTATTTTAATAACCAAAAAACTGATCTGCAGTGCTTTTCTTCTCTTTTACAGGAATACAAAAACAGAATAAAAAATGGAGAGCACATACTTACTTCAAGTCAAAGAAAATTCATACAAAGAAGGTTAACAAGATTTAAAATCGTTATTTACTTAGAAAATGTATTATTTTTTTTAAATGTTTTTATTAATTTGTTTGGTGTTTTTAAATGTATTAAAAAATTGCGTAATGCAATAAATTAAAAAACTTTCAGCCCGCATTTATTTCACGGGAAATGATTATTGGGGAAATGAATTTATAATTTTGATAAAAATACTAACTGGCGTGCTCTTTTTTTAAAATTTAACCAGAGCAAAAAAAATCCTTTTGATGGTAACAAAAAAAGTAGTTTTCACAGACTGCAGGAAAAATAAACATATTTAACTATCATTAATTCAATAAAATTTGTGGTCTTTGAAATTAAATTAAATACCCACATAGTATAAATATTGACAGAAGCTCTTACGGTTCAGTTTTTGGTTATCACTTTTGTAAAGGATAGAATCCGATTTTAAAAATGGAAAAATTCACTAATGTCATTTTCAGTTCAGAATAAAAGTTGTTAAAACCTTTCATTATAAACACTTATGAATATTGAAATCTGCCGCCGGGGAAGACGATTAGCGACAACAAAAGAATATTGTGTTACTTTAAAAATTAATTTCTAAGAATGTGATTGCGAGAGACATTAGAACACATTAGATTAAAGAATTTTAAATACTTCACACAAGTTTGCGATTTTTTGTACGCTGTGGTTTGCATTATAAAAAACTCTTCGAACACCACATCAATTTCTTAACATATAAAAGGATAATTATTTTCAATTACATTTATTCCACATTTTTGAAAACGATTTTTTTTACATTAATTTTAGACAAATCTTCTTAAAATATGTTTCCTTCTATGAAATCATAGGAAACTTTTCCTTAATTTGTGAATTTATATTGTACTTGAGTCATGTTTCAGAAAGTTCTTACAAAGATATTTGAAGAAAAATAGAAGTATATGAAGTGAATAACGTTTTTCCATATAAAACTGATCTCAATCACAAAATAATTCTAAATAAAACCTTTTTCTTTACAGAACTTTGTTTTACAAATTATTTTCTTAAAACATTTTTCCAGACACGTTAAAATATATGGTAGTTTAATATAACCAAATATCTGGAAAAAAAATAATAAAAAAATATCAAATAAGAATGCTCTATAAAGAATATGCAGAATATGCAAGTGTAAGTGTTGATTCTACAGATTATTTGAAATACTGTCTGGAAAGTTTCTCCTCAAGAGACTTTTGTTAACAATGTAGACATTTTTAATGGGTTTAATAGAACTGTAAACAATATCAAAGGTATAAAAAACTCTATAAATGCAATAATAGATTTTCTTTCTTTCTTTTAATATAAACTTGAATTTACAGAGGGGAAAAATACATGAATTCATACTTAATATACTTCAGAAGAAAAATCTTTACTATATTATCAGATACAGACACTGTAAAAAAAGTACTTTATACTTTATAAAAAAATATTTATCGTGATAGTTTACTAAAATTATAGAAAGTTTAAAACTCTGCATGGAATATTGTAAAATTAAATTTAAATATTTCATGTGCTAAAAGTTAAGAGCAACAATGTTGAAACAGTAGTATCTTTTTTGAAATATTTTAATAAATTCTACTAAATAAGGATGTATTTGGATCGCTTCCAATTGTTTTATTAGATGTGTGTTTAGATTTAGTATTTCAGTAAGGGAAATCCATATAATGCGAATATACAGCATATTAATAAACGTGTTGCTGAAATAAATTTCAGATGGGTAAATATACCGGAATAACATTTGAAAAGCACGCGAAAGAACAATATCAAAGATAAAATAATTTTCTACTAATTGGACATTTCTTAAGGTATACGACTACGTTCGGAACCGTGATTTTAAAAATGCGCATAAATGGATAATTTTCATGATATCTAGTGTCACTTAGATTAGAATAAATGTATACAATTGTTTTAAAGACATTTTGACAAAAAAAAAAATTTAAATACAATATTTCGGCAAAAAACTAACTTAGAATAACCTTTTTTTCAAAATGTTCTCCTTTTGTGAAAAATGCTTCTATTATAATAATATTTTGCCTGTATATATCTCAGACCTCTGTACAGAGGCTCAACTATGATGTTTGAAAATATTCATATTATTTTCAGAGTTACAATAATTAAAATATAATTATCGGCGTTTTTTTTCTTCTCCCCTCTGTTGTCGTAAAACATGAATAAACCCACTTTTAAAATATATATATTTCAAAATTTCTAGTTGAGACTTTGTACAAAGGTATGAGCTATATACAGGCAAAATATTATTATAATAGAAGCATTGTTCACAAAAGGAGAATATTTTGAAAATGGGTCATTCTATTTTTAATTTTTTGTCAAAATATTGTATTTAAATATAATTTTTTATTGTAATACTATTCCTAAGACATTTTATATACATTTTCTAATCTAAGTGACACTAAGTATTATAAATATTATCCATTTATACGCTTTTGCAAAATCACGATTACGAATGTAGTCGGATACCTTAAGACAAATTTGCAGATCCTTGTGGAAAAAAGGTATACATTAATGGAAAAAACTTACCTAGTTTTATTATGTTGTTTCAAATCATTCGCGAATGCCAAATTTGAATTTCGTTTTATAAAATTTGTCATTTTTTTTCTCTTACTTTCAAAGGAATTATCCACTATCTGGCCTGTCATAGAATTTAAAACTACGCTGCAGAATTTTCAAATTAAAAATTTTAAAAGAAGGGCAATTAAAGGGCGTAATTAAGGACGTAAATTAAAATTCTTAAAGTAATTTACTTTTTACTCATTTGAAAATTTTCAAAAAGTTATAATATTTTCTGTATACGAAAAATATAATAAGAATTTATATAATAATTGGCTAAAAATGTATTCATGTGCAAAAAAATGAAAGTCACCTATTTAAAATGCAAAAAAAATATTTAAACATACATTTTATTTTTATACAAGTACAAAAACAGAAAATTTAAACTAGAAATGCAGAGAGATTTATAACTTCGTTCATCGTATTAGAAAAAAAAATTCAAAATATATTACTTTTGTTAGTCCTTATTACATTTTGCGATAAATTATAAATTAGCTGTCTAAATAATTTGCTTTTAAACCCATTTATTAAAAAAATATATCCACCACTACTTTAGATTATTGCAGTGCTTCTCAAAGTTGCAACACCCGCGACCCAATATTCAATCATAATTTTCATCGCGCCCCCCATACAATAACAATGTACTGAATTCAATACTATACTTTGACGCTAAAACTGCGATACGACTTTTATCTCTTAAGCAACCCCTCTATGTATATACACGTCTCGCTAAGCCAAAGTGTTTAGTTCCCAGACGTATATATACGTGTTTCCGAAGTACGATTTTTTCTGTGCACTGCTATCTGTAAAATTATTCCGGAGACTTTAGAATGCAATAAAAAGACCTTGACAATGTTTGCGAAGGATTTACTTATTCCAGATTATTTTTGCTTCTTTATTCTTTCCTCCTCCCCCAATACATCCCATACGCGTGCCTACGTGGAAAACGGTTGGCATTTGGAAGCGAATCGCAAAACTTTTGATCGGCAGTCAAGGTTTAATTGAAAATTTTTGTACGATTTACAAGATAAGTATTAATTTTTGTTTTAAATTATATATATATATATATATATGACAAGCCCATAGGATCACTGGTAATTAAAAAACTTGTTTTTAACTCTGTATTGTTAAATTAATTATAAAATACATTGTGTAGCACCAATATATTTATAAGTGTAATATATCAGTGTAAATATATATTTGATTTTTTATTATGTCAGAATGTATTTTGCTTGTTTACTTTCAGTACATCAATAATTTTTTAAATAATGTTTTGTTCTAGACTTTTCAATATGCTCGCGTCCCCCTTGTAGAGTTGTCACGCCCCCCAAGGGGGGCGCGTCCCACAGTTTGAGAAACGCTGGATTATTGGCTTGTTGTGCATATGCAATGGATAAAATAAAACCTTCTGCGACCTGAATTGTACTTTTATTTTAGAAACAGTCCAAGTACATTTATGAATGATCATTAAAAAAACGCAGAAAAGATTCTAAGCAAACCATTGATTCAATTTTTATAGTATCAATTGCTTTAAAGTAATTTTTGAACTTTTCCAACTTCAAAAGTTAGTTTTAATGAAACGGAAAGTAACAGTAATATATAATTAGAGAATACTACTTATAATTTTTTAATACTTATAGAAAAAAAAAACCCTACACTTATTTCATGAGTTGGGGAAGAATTTACTGCATTTTGAAAAAAATGTCTCAAATTAAGTTACAAGCAATTTTTGTTCTAAGAAAAAAGTTTCTCTGATTACGACCCATTTCGAGGTTTTTCACTCCCACGCAGTTCTTCCCACGTAACCCCCTAAGACCCGAGACGTAAATAAGCTACGAAACGATTTTGGAAATTATTTTCCCAGCATAGCAGTGCTATCAAGCGGAGAAAACACTTTGCCATACGAAGTGCTGTTTTCCCCATGGAATGATTCGGAATTTCGCTTTGCGTTGAATTACATTAACTTTTTTTCCTCTATCCTTAGAATTTTTAAAAGAGCAAAATAAAACGAATTTCTTAAAATATTCACATTTTGTCAAAATAACCAAGCGAAATTATGCATTGGATGATTTAAAAAACATGAACAAAATAAAAATATATTTATATACATATTTCATTCGCATTTGTTTAGGCATCTATTTTTCTCTACAATATACCTTGAGTATATTTATTATAACATTCTTCTCCTGTATTTTAATTACTCTTCCACGTATTTAGATGCAATATATTTACCACCGAATGTAGAACAATACATTCAGTCAATAGATTTACGCTTTTAATAACATTATTTATAAATGTAATAAATTCGGTCTCTTAATTATCACAAGTCTAAAAGAAGATAAATGCATTTATATGTTACATATGTTAACCCGTATTTGAAAATAGAACAAATACATATGTTCATTCCATGTCTTTATTTAACACTAGTCCAATTTATAACCGCATGATCCCATAAAGCCTTTTGGGGTCTCAGACATAAATATTTATTTCTAAAAGAACACTAATCTATATTGGCATAGAGAAAGCATTTTAGAAAAGATTTTAGTTTCATTGGGAAATGTCACGCGCATGACCTCACCGAATAAAGTAAAAATATGGCATTTGAAATGTAAAAAAAAACAAAAAAACTCATACATTTACAATTTTATTAGATTACTTAAAAACTCCTAAACGATATTGTAACAAAATGTCTTTTAGGTAAAGAAGTTTAATTAAATGACTACGGTATATATTTTGATCAAAAGTTATGATTGCATATTGAGCGTAACATATTAGTTGAAAAAAATTTCAAACCACATAGCTTTGGTATTTTACGTATAGAATTAATTCGGATAGTTCAAAAATTAAAATTAACAAAAAATTGTTTATGCCACACTAGAATCAACAAGGAAATGAACTGCAGGCGAGGGACTTCGCAATACTGAATCATGGTTAAAAAACGAACATGAAATCTAAGCTGGAACACCACTCCTTACACACCACGCCAACGGGATGAGTTTCAAACAAGACAGGTTTAAAGTTCGTCAGTTTCGCTGCGAGAGAGTCCTGGGGATCACGAAACCCAAATTCACCATTCTTTGACTAAGACTCACTGAAACGTAACTTTTTCGTTTTTACCATAGAATCTTTAATATATAACTTTAAACTCTTTTTAAAATGCAAAGCTCAGAAAAGTTACAAGACAAAAGAAAACAGAAACACTCTAGTATAGTTTTAAAGACAACGTGCATCACGAATATTTCTAACATAGATGTACAGTTTTATAGTATAAAATCAAAGACCTAAAAATAAAGTAAACAAGACAACAACAAAACAAAACAAAATGGAACTGATCAAAATTTATCTTATACAATTCAGATTATATACCAGTTTGAATGACGCCAAAACGTCCTGTTAATAATTTTTCCTATCGATGGTTTACTTCTACGTTATCTACATTAATCCCAATACTGGAAAGAAAGCAATTTATTTTAAAAAAAATCCCTCTTCTTCTAGTTAAACTTAACCCCAATACTACAAAGGTGGTCAACCAGCCTCGAAAAACTTAAATCTCATTTATGTGACACCTAGATCTCAAATCTTTCCCACCACGTCAATGTGAAGACTTTTAACCTCAACACACATTTAACGCGCACAAGCCTCTCTACATAACGGCTCTTCAGCGGTATCTATCCCGTTGGTGTGGCGTGGTAGTTAGAAGAGGAGGGTGCTTGCTCAGGTGTCGTTCACGTCACTTGACCATGGTTAAAAATTACGTGGTCCGTCGCCAAAAGCCCTCGTGCAGCTGAACAGTGCGACGTTAATATTCACTCACTCACTCACTCAGCGGTATCTAGCCTCGCACGCGCGCGATTCAACAATGTATGTCTTGTCTACCCGGCTAACGCGTCCTCAGAATTTTTCAGATGAAGGAAATTGTTTATATTTCTCTATGGAATGTTTAATTAAATGTGATTTTGTTATATTTCAGGTTCCTTTTTCCTACAAATTGCAAATTCTCTTCTAATATATATCTTTTACCGTTAGTAAAACTTCGCATTTCTGCAGGGTGATTCAAACATATCGTTCAAATTTCGTGGGGAGATAGGGAATATGTCAGGAAACCAATTTTATATAGGAAAGTATGTCCACTCATATACGCGTACGTATGTAGAGGGTATGTACCCGAACAGTGTACAGCTCAGTCGACCACTTCTGCTGTCATCAGTGCACGATCTAATTTACCAGTGATGAGACGAACAGTTTATATATATATATATACACTGAGTAGCATAGCAATAAGCACGATACGGAAAGAAGACGACTGACGCGGAACAAGTTCGACAGTCCATCGCTTATAAATCAAATACCAGCAAACGAGCTAATGTCCTACAATTTGGGGTCTGTCATTCAGCTGTGTGGCGTATACCGCACTGGTACGGTGTACATCTTTACCATCTGCAAAGGTTAGCCTAACGATTATTCGAAGCATGTGGAATTTGCACACAGGTTCATGCAGAAAGGTGCAGTGGACATAAATTTTCCAGCTACTGTCTTTTTTACAGGTGAAGCGTCATTCAGTCTTGAAGGTGTGTTTAATGTACACAATTTATATGAGTGGGCTAACGACATTCTCATAGAACGAGAAGTCACGTTGAGCAACATCACTTTGCTGTAAATGTGTGGGCTGGAATCACTGGTGACTGTTTTTTGGGACTTTACTTGATACCACTCCGATTGGACGGCCGGACTCAAAACAGTATTACCGACTTCTCTTGGCACTCTTCCTTCGCATATACGCATAGACATGTTGTTTCTACACTACAAAGCTCCAACCCCAAGCACAATTGTTTTGCGTGATTAGTTGAACCAAACAATCGGAGCTCGATGGATCGGCAGAGGTGGACCAATCACTTCGTCACCCAGGTTA
>BMAV01007874.1:117554-169185 GCA_019973955.1 Trichonephila inaurata madagascariensis
ATACGGGTTATCTTTTTTCATTAGTTTAAATTTTAAAAAAAATGGAAAGGTTTTTCATTTATCCCATGTTTCAAAGGGATATTGTAGAAATATATAACGTTTTAACACGCTTTTAAAAGTTTTACTTCTATGTAATGGAATCTTTGAACTATATTTTTAACCCACTTTAAAAGGTCAGATGAATTCAAAATTTCGTACACTTCTCAAGAACCGATGACAATACAATAATTTCAAAATTTTGTTTCATTGTCCTGATTAGGATCATCAGGAATGTCCAGATTTGGCGACTAATTTATAAAACTATTTCCAGATTTTGCGACTAATTCATAAAACTGTTTCAAGATTTGGCGACTAAAAAATTAAAGGTAACCCTAAAAGAGAAAACGACTTTTGCGTCAGTAGTTTCTTATTATAATATAAACAATTATCTAGTTGTTCTAAAATTGGATATAAAAAAAAAAGGACTCTTGCATGTGAAAAAATAATTTGTTCTAACTTAGGGATAGGCAAACGTTTTCGGTCGTGGGCCATTTTTTGTTAAAAAAAGTGTATGAATAATTGATAGTTTAAAAAAATAAAAATATATGCTTTTATTGTAGATCAAACTAGAAAATGAAAAAAAAAAAAATTATAGCTTAAAAAAAACTAAAAAACATGCTTTTCCGGTTAATCAAACTAAAAAGTAAAAAAATAATTCTTAATATAAGAATAAAATGCTTTACGAGAAAATTAATGTCATTGTGGTAAAAGCGTGGGGTGTGCTTTGAACTATATTTTTACACTAACTCAGCATTTCGGAATAGAACTAATAAGAAATTATAACAATTGATATGAAGCACCCCACGCGTTTTCCCCAATGACATTAATTTTCCCGTAAATAATTTTATATTTATATTAAGAATTATTTTTTACTTTTTTGTTCGATTAACCATAAAAGATTGTTTTTTAGTTTTTTTTTAAACTATAATTTTAAAAGAATAAAGACTGTTAAGTTAGTATTTTTTAAATTCATTTTTTATAATTAAAATTAAGTTATTTGGTACAAGGTAGGGTAATAAGAGAGAACTGAGTTGGGGTGTTCATGAAGAAAATTGTCGCAATGTGAGTGTCGCTGGTGCTGCACACAATCATTTCAACCATTTGTCTACATACAAGGTCATCAACAGCTTCTCACGAAGTGCGACTGAAAAACTGTACCCTTGATAACAGCATAAGTGTAGCAAAAATTGTACTAGGTGACAGCATAGGCTATTGTTTGAATATACTCAGAGAGTAGACACGACACTTTCATAAAATCACGAGTGATTCAAACGGCTAAGGCACACGGGACCAACAGACCCGATAATTTATCTAGAAAAGACACTTTCCAAATGGCATTTAGATAAAAAAAATTTCTAGTGATCACAGGAGTTATTTCCGTTCCTAACTAAGGTGTTCAGTGACCAGTAACTGAAGTTGCTATTTCAGCCTCAGTAAACTGACGCAATCTATCGTACTGCGTAATTTTGAAAAGGGGTAGTCAAATCCATACATATTATTCTACACTGAAACTTCAGAAAAAAAAACACAGATACCTGTCAAATATTCACGAGTACGATCGCGCTCATTTACTATGTAAATGTATCAAGCACACATAGCATTTTTTAAATTAAGAATATTTTATTACATTACTTCTTAAATAATGTTGTTTATTGCTAAACAATTAAGACATTCGTTTATTAACACAACCTACTGTGACGTTTGGGAAAATTAATGGGTAGCGTAATAGTTAAGAAATTAAATTAATTGATTTAGGATCACGTGTATTAAAGACAATATTTACATTCAAATAGACATTATACATACTATTTATTATTTCCATACTACAGAATATATTATTAGTGAAAGAAAAGGCACACACAAGCACTCTTTCGAGTGTCCAAAAGCGGATTGTCTTTCCACTCCGTTGGGGTGGGGCGGGTTATCTCTTACACCTCGAATTACACTCGGAATTTCGGCTTGTAGATGGAGTCGTGTTTTTCTCACGGCCATCAATTGTCGAGGCAATATCAGATAAAAAAACCGCTGTCGAGGCGAGGTCAGAAATTTTGGGGTGCACGTATGGATATGAGCGGTGCAATACTATCACATAAAGAAGGCGATTTCTGCAGCTACATGGCGCGAAAACGTTACACTGCCCAAACAAAGCAAGTGTCTTTCAAAACCGCAGTTTGTCCTTAACCCTTACGTGGGCCATTTATTTCTCTCTCACAATTTTTTTTTGTTTTTTTATCAATTAAACTGTAGCATTTAAGGAAATATTTTATTTTGCCGAATTTTATGTTCACTTTTAAATTTTAGGGGTGGGAAGAATACTTTCCAAGGAACCAATTAGCATCATAAAGAAAATTAAATTAAATGGTGTTTATTTGCCATGAAAAGATGAGAAGCATGTTGCAATTTCACAAGGGGACAAACATCACATTCTGCACACATTTAGTGGGTCCTCTTTTCTTGTACCTTTCTGCGACATTTTTCTTCATCATCGATAGTTGGAAACCAAAAACTTTGGCATATGATTTTCCACACTGGCTAAGCTCACATCATCCTGAACTACACACTTCTTTGCTTGAAAGCTAGCAAGCCATCCTTTCCTTTTTTCTTGAGGAATATCCGTCTATTAGCTAACGAGTTAATGTTATACGGAATGTTAGATAGTGTAAACTTCTGTTTCTTTTGTGCACTTGCCATAGTATGAAAGAAATTATTTATGATGAAAAGGTCAAACAGAAAATAAAAGAAACGATGTCCCCATTTTACAGATCTTCCTAACAGTTATCTTTCTTTTCTTTGATCGAAACGATCACCCCCTCCCATGACCACGTTTATACATCGACAACTTTTGGACAAGGTACTTTTTCTTTAGTACCATCTTTTTCTGTCCGATTTACAGATGATATGATCGCTGGATTATGTGCAATAACACAAAACTGAAGTTAGAATTAGTCTACTCTTCGTTATAATAGCAAGGGAAAAATATATTATAATAACAGGTGTATTTTGTAAGATCAAGTAGATCTTCACAAGGCCCACGAAAGTGTTAAGCAAATCAATAGGGAAATGAAGTTCAGAAGAAGTAGCTTGAGGTACACTAGAGATAAAAAAAGGAGAATACATATGTGTGTGTATTATATTTATGAGATTTATTTTAACTTCATCAAATGTGCTTTAAGGAAAATGTCCTTTAAAATTAAAACTTTTTATATACCAGACATTACAGACAATATTACATATTTAGAGATGGACCATCCAAGTACCAACTAATGTTGAAGTTTTCCCACCTTACTCTAAGTAAATGCATAGTTGAACATATCATGGAACATTTTTTAAACTCTCTTTCAAAATATGTGGTTTCCTAAAAAAGATACTAAATTTATTCTGGAACTTTTCCATTCAAAACTTTTACGGAAAAGACACTTAAGGCACAGACGGAAATCTATTTTACTTTGCATATATCTTTTTTTAAAAGAAAAATTGTATCTCGGAACGGATTTTATGGTTTTACAGGATAAAATAAATCTAACGTTAAAGAGTTTTTTAAAGATGTCTTTTCTAAAATCACACACCGTGAAATCAATATTCGAAAATCGAGGACGAAAAAAAACATTTTTCTAGATTTTTGTTTGCCACGACAATTTTTTTAACCTGTAACTTTCAAAAGAGAAATACTTATAAGGGTTCTAATGTTTATTACAATTCTTTTGGTTAGAGTTCAAAGAATAGTCAATATATATATATATATATATATATATATATATATTGGATTTAAAGTTATTTCCAATAAGTAAGTCCTACTTTATTTTTGGATTATTTTTGAAAATTTTTGATTTTATGGTGATTATGTAACTAAGCTACGCCATCTGCGATAAGAAACAATAACAACAACCAATAAGTAATATAACTTTTTTTTAAAAAAAAAAAATCTTAGACAGCCATGTTAAAAGAAAAAAATAGGTATTAAAATATACAAAAAAGAAGAGGAAAAAAAGCTACGCAATTCTAAACCAAAGTATACGTTTATCTTATTCACAGTAATCTCAGAAATTTAGTGCATTGGTTGATTGATTTAAATGATTGCTTGCTTATTAATTTCGCATTTCGAAAATACATTTAAAGGTGTAAGAAATTTATAAATAGCGGTCACTTTTATTTTAAACCACAGTCATATAGCAAGGAGACAGTGCCTCTCCTCCAGTATAATGGCCAGCGATGCTGACTGCTGTGCCATAGAGCCTGGTTTCGAATACCGGAGAAGGTATGTATGTTTGTAAATGTATAGTGCCTTCGTGGCATGGAGGTACTCTAAATAATTTTCGAGACGCAAGTCCTCTTGAGTTTGGTGGAAGTAGATGGCAGGCCCCTGACCACCTCCAGGGTGTTCTGCCTCAAAATTTGGGTGGAAACGAGTCTAATTGTACTATAACCTTCATGGTGCTCAAAGCTACGACTAACGACAGGCATACAATCTAGCCCTTTGTCTCAACAAATTTCGTGAGCTTTGATCTGGTACTGCCGATCAGGTGACATCAGTAACAACATAAAGTTAACACATCCAAGAAGTTGCTACAGTAAGCCCAAAAGGAACACCTCGAGTCTTGATATATTTAACTTACATCAACCCACGAATCGTCAAACATAAAACTGTTGAATAGCTCTCGACCATCTACTCAGCCTAAGGTGGCCATCCAGCGAAGTAGAAGAAATCTGTTTTCTTCGGACGAAGAGCTACATGAAATTTTATCAAAATGTTTGAAAAATTTCTTCTATATGCATTAAGGTTAAAGCTGTCTTTAATAAGTACTCAAATGTACACACTATATGAACATGCATCCAGCATCAATATTCTTAGATTTAGACATTTTTTTATTCTAATGGCCCTGCGGATTAGTGTTCACCATTACAAATCTAGTACATTCCTAGGGAGTTCATATCACTTTTAAGTGCGGAACTATATAGATGGAATTACCAATCCCCACAATGTAATTTTGACTCCCAGTTTCCCAATCGTCTGAGCTCTGGTGATACGAAATGATTTATCAGACAAAATAGATTTGATTTAACATTGCTTATTAGCTTCGCACATTAAAGCAATGAAAGGTAGTAGCTTAGAAACCATGGAATGCAAAATGAAAGAAATTTAAACGTAAATTTTTCTTAGATCCATTTAACTGGTTCGAAAACAAAATTAAAATATTTAAAAAAATAAACTGAAAAACTAAATTTAAAATAATGCGTAAAAAGATGACATGAAATATCTTACAAACCATTAACAGAAAAAAAATCGTCCATTTATAGATCTTTAAGTGTCTCATTACATTAAAAATTTACTAAAGCAATCCAACCATCCACTAAAACATGGTTATATGAAAAGTTTGAAAACTTCCAAACACTCGACAACTTTAACGCACACCAGATCCTCTACGCTAGTGGTCTTTAACCCATGACTCTCTAAATGCATTTAATTTTTAAGCAATTTCAAAAAAAAAAAAAAAAAAAAAAAAATGTCTGTTTCTTGTCCTAAAAACCGCCATTTGTTCTGTTAATTCTTGATATTTAAAACATATCGCTGATATGTTTCATATCCATTTGAGATAAAATACTTTAAAAATGCAGAATTTTTTAAACATTTCACTGTATTTTAAATATAAAAAAGCTGACTATACATAAAATATTAGAAATTTTCATAAAAAAAAAGGCGGCTAACAGTTTCCCTGAATATTTTAGTTCGACTTTAGTTTCGACATTAAACTTAAAAAAAAAACACCGATATACGAGTATAAATACAAATCTGTAACCCCCATTTTTTCCTTTAGAATACGTTGTATTCTTATAAAACAAATCTCCCTTTTTTATATAAATTTCCTGACTACAATATTATTTTGACAGTTGTGTGGCCCGCGGATCTCCGTGAATTTATTGATTAGCACACTGGTCATTTTAAATTTATTAATTTGACCCACGAGTGTGAAAGGTTGAAGACCCCTACTCTACACGGAGACTCTCAATAAATATTATGACCCTGATTGAAACAATATTGGTCATGAGTGCACCACCATGACTCATCGCGGATACTGCTACAAAACCAAAGGTAGTCAAGCGATTTCACCACAAATGTGAGAGATTCGTTCCATACTCTTGCCCGCCTAGATGTATGGGAGAAAGAGAAGAAACACTAACCATATTCAAAAACAATCTATTGATTGATTTCACAAAATAGCAACACTGATTCAATTGATTTCAACAAGAGTATGTCTCAATGCAAGCAATTAACGTGGAACACAACAACAAGAAGCACGAACTATAAGACTATCAATATCGACCTTCTTTTTGTAGGATCAAATCTATTGTTCCAATTATCTTAACACTTATTAAACTCTTTAGTGACTAATCGACATTTTAATTATTTCACCCCTATCAAATATCTGAAATACTATATAAAATACTATAATACCTGATCAGTAGCAATCAATCCTATCTCATCACTTTCTCTCTCTCTCCTTCTCTTTAGCTAGCTTGAAAGCTTAGATTATATAAAGCAAACTAAATTTAAATATCACGGTTTCTTCTTCAAAGGTTTGGTTGTGAATAAACTCGAATTGATAGTCCAAGAGGATTAATTAAAAGTGCGTGGATAGATCCGCCACACAGATAAATTGCTATACGCTGAATACATTGCTAGTATTGAAATATTAAAGCACAAATATAATACAAAATTTTGGTTATGCATTGAATTAATGTAATGTACCATCAAATTCTATTCGTAGGGGTTGGCAATACAATTAAAATTTATATAGTAACAAAAAAAAAGGAGATGGGCTGTAGCATTCATTTACAGTGGGGACAGCCAAAAATTATTTTAATTGCTATTATCAATTATATAATCAAAACACACGCACACACATTTTAAAATTTCTATTTGTTTCACCAAACGCTCCGTCTATTGGCGTCGGAGGCAACGTTTACCCCTCTGATAAACATTTTCAAGACTTAAGTCAAACATTTTAATACCCCCATTTGTTTTTCTTTCTTTTCAGCACATTGCAGGGAGGTATGCCCTGAAACGAGGGAAGTCCTTTTCGGCGAAAAAGCAGACAATCCGAAAGTAAACAAAATGATCAGAGACTGACAGTCTGCCCAGTGAAGACGAAAAACAGCTGTCATTGTCAGTTTGGCACAGTATGAAAAGCGTGCCTCCGACGTACTGAAACGCGCCATCTGGCGTGAAGTGGAAGAATCTCCCAGAAATGCAATATGCGAGTTCTCTCGGAATGCTTCGTTTTACTCGCCGCCGTCTTCGCTCGAGATGATGTCTGACGTTCTGGAATGTCGGCAGCGATTGTGTTGCGACTCATCTCGTGTATGAGTAGCTCCCCTCCCCCTTTATTTTGTTCTTGGGTTCGGTTTCGCGGAAAATGAGCTTACAGGAACATTCAAGCGCATCACATTTCTCGTAATGCTGGTTCTCTTATTGGGCAGGTCTAATAAATAAGTAAGTGTCGATACCTTGTTAAGAAAAAAATTCAGTAATTTCTTTACAAATAAATATTCAAAATATAGATCATATCTTAAATTTAAAAAAATATTATCAATGATTGTTTCACATTTACAATCTGCAAAAAAATTGTTATTGAAGTGTAAGTGGTAGATATGCTAATGAATATATTGTTCGTTGTAAATTTTAGCAGAGTTCATAGTAAGGACATTGCCAGTCATTTTCATCGCCATTGATATATATATATATATATATATATATATATATATATATATATATATATTTCCTCTTGCGGTTCAGTATAAAATTGGATTTGGCAACACCTATTGTCTTGACCTTACCCAAAAATATTTTTGTGTGGCAAGTGTCCTTAGGTCTTTCACCTTCAAATTACACGTTATGGTCTCGAGCCTTGCGAGAACCAGGCACACGTGAATTTGCGAGTCACTAGTGCCTGGGGCCACTTAAGACCCTCTGTGTAGAGGGGCTGATGCACCTTAAATTTGTTGGGCTCAAAGTGCTCTTATTGACGTTGAGGTAGTTTTCAGAGAGGATACTAGCCTAGGTCTTGTCCTCGTTTCTCGACCGAAGCTCAGAATTACGAAGCCGGTAGCCAATACCCCTCGTGTTTCTTCAAAGTTCGACGTTAATACAGTATAACTCCCCCTCACTCACTCCACCCATGAACTATTTGCGTACTATCCGGCCTTTTTTCGGCATGGTGAATAAGACTCATCGCTTATAAGTGTGATTCTTCACAGATTAAGGGGAAACGGTCCTATGATTATTTGATACATCATAACGCAAAATTCTAATGGAGACTTCTATGGAGACAAGGGAAGTGTGCGATATGTTGCGAACGTAACACTGATTCAATGCTTCCACACCCCCAAAACATACGGGCTCTAATTATTAATAAAAAAAACCGTCTGAAATCTCAGCAGATAAAAGTGGAGAAATTTTGATCTTTTTGGAGAAAAAAGCACCGTAGAGAAAATCCAGCTTATAACGACCACTTTTAACACAAAAAACAAGATAAAAAATTACGGATGCGTGTTATACTCCGGGTATAAAACTGAGAGCTTTTAAAAACAAATAGGTGATACAATTTTTTTTAAAAGTCAATTCCTACTTCTTTTGAAAAACGTACTGGCGACATCTGTTGCAACTAATAGCACACAACGCAGAAAAAAATTTAAAATTAAAAATTAAAACTAAAGTAATGAATTAATATTTGAAACAACTGTATTAGCATCAAGTGTCATCCACTACAAGTTTAAAAAATGTATTTGAACTTGAGTGGATGAATAGAAAGTATTAAAAATTTGAACAAAATAGAAAATTTAAGCACTCTCCCTATATATAAATTAATATATATAGGAAGAGTGTGAGCTAATAGTAGGAATAGAATAAATTAATTAATGGATAAGTCAAAACAATGCAAAGAATTTAAAAGATAAAAAAAATAAATGAAAATGAGAAGAAAAAATTTAAAAAATACTTTTCTTTCTTTAATCTATTTTTTTTTTTTTTTTTGCATTATATTTAAAAATGGGGGCAGGAAGAGGTAAAAAATATGTTTGTAAAAAAAATGTTTAAAAAGCAATGCTTCGGTAATATAGAAAACATAATTTTGCTATTTCACAATCAAGTCTTCATCTCTTAAAAATTCCAATTCGAAGAACTAATTTATCATAAACTGTATTATATATATAAAAATGAAATTTTTGTATCTATTAAAATCAACTTTCCGTAAAAGATATTTCTCGTTGCATATTGATATCCTTTTTTCATTGTTTTCTTTTTCCGGAAAAGTCGTTGCATTCCTAAGGAATGGAGGAATATTGACAGACCACCAGAGCACCTCATAACGTTGTTCAACTGCCACCCTCTTGAAGCCTACCGTTTATGATGAAAACCAGCTGCTCTTGAGTAGTTCGGCAGATATTAAAAATGAGCCTCATACATAGAGAAAAGCGCCATCTGGCGCACGTCACCAAATATTCCAAAATGCTATTACGTGTATTCTGAGTGCTTACTTCTATTCTCGTAGATAATCGTATTTGCATTGGATTTTGGAACACCAAGACAAATGTGTTTCAATAGACAAGTTCTATATTTAGTTATATAAGAAAAGAAAGGAAAACTGCTATAGTTTAGAATGATGGATTTTTAGAAAATCCAGCGTAAATACGAAAATAATGGGTGGTACATGATATTCAAAAGGAATTTCAATTTGATTTAATAATCCAAACAATGTTTTTTTAAGTAAAAAAAATTATATTTTCTTGTGAAAAATAGAATTTAAGTGCATTTTTTTAATGCAAAATGAACTATTAATCTTTAAGTGTGTATAAGAAAATGACCTCCGTAAGCTATCCGATTTCACTCAATTTGTACGTGGTAATAATGCGGGGCTTAGCAATCAGTTAATTCATTCATTTCTCATTTCTCAAATGACCTAGATCATCTGAGAATAATCTGGGCATTATCAGCAAGATACTCATTAAAGTGAAAATAAGATCTTTGCTGGAACACACCAGTGTGACGTTTGAGATAAATAACGGTAGCGTGATATTGGTTACTTTAAATATTTAGTTTATTTACGTCACAGCTATTGTTTACAGATGATACATTGAAATTATTAAACTTATTAAAAGATTATTAGAGTTCAAATGATGTGGTTTGGGAGAGAGGGGTTTTCTTTTGGGGTCCACTCTCAACGGAGATTGTCAGACCATCATCCGTTCTCTCTCTCTCTCTCTCTGCCCTCTCTCACTTCGGAGTTCGGTGGCCGGCGTCTTTTTTCTTTTAGTTACATCCAGCTAGTAGGGAATAGGGTCCCTCTACTGTCAAAAGTTACCGAGGTGATCCAAGATGGGACTACGCAATAATTTTAAAGTTGCAGATGCAAAATGCATGTGTGGTGATCCACAAAGATGCCGATTCATAGTTGTGTGGCGGGAATCGTTACACCAGCAAAATTTCTGTACTTAAATGCTGTGTGTTTAATTCTTTTTTTCCCGATACTTGTTGGTACCTTGTACACTTCCGCTATTATCGCTTGTCGCGCCCCCTACAACTTATTGCTTCAACAACTTCACTCATACCGGGTGGAGGTACGGTAAGAGTTATCCAGTCGTACGAAAGTGCCTCTTTGTCTTAATATACTTTAATTCTGAAATATATTGATAAATTGTTGATACTATTTACTTATGTTGATTGTAATAAATCTTTGTTTGTTTTGGATTAAAGTTCGTTCTCTCTCATTTGACTGTATGAACGAACATTTTATTGCTAACATACCGCCGCATTTAGGCCTACCGACCCCTATTTTAAATACCTAAAATTTCATGTTAATACTGTCAAGCAGACAACAAATTAGTTGATCGAATCAACAAACAATCGATTGAAAAATATGTTAAAAATACCGATAAACAAACTTAAAACTATGTAAATAAGGTCTTTTATCGATTACATTTACTGTCTCTGCCTCTCTGTTCTAGGTTTAGGATACATTAATCTGGAAGGAATGTCAACGTTCTGCCAAAATTCATAACAGACAGGAAACGAGGGAAATAAAATTTGAACTTCAAAAGATACGAAACCGCTCATGGGAATATTACGTAGTTAAATTGCGGAAAAAAACTTGATTCTGCTCTTTGACGAAACAAATAAGTTTATGTCCAGATTAGCTAGGTAAATTGCAAATTAATGAAGCTTTTAGTGAAAAATATACACCATCTTTATATATTGTTACGAATATTTTATTTTTCATTAATATGATCATGTGGTATTGCTTTAAGATATCTTTCCTTATACACTGATTATCATAAATTACGGAAAAAATCACAAAAATAGCGCCAAAATAAGCCCATCTCAAAGAAATTTGAATATGTTACTAAGAGGAGCTGAACAATATTACATTATGCAAAATAGTAGTGATGCAGTTGGAATACGTCATTTACGAGAAGTATAAAAATGGATGTCTCAGAGCAAGTCGGCAGTTGTCACTGTATGTCTGACATTAGAAATCTGATATAGCGGAATTGTAACAATCAACCAGGTATCATTTGACCGAAAAACAGCGATGGCGCGCTATTGGGAGACCAGAGGCAGTACTATGTCCGATAGAAGTAGCTAGATGTTTGAATTTGAGTTTGTCTGTGGTTCGTAGACTTTGGCAACAGTTTCTAACTCCGGACTCGGCATGCAGGAAGTTCCGGAAAGGACGGACACGCGCTATCACTAATGCCACTGACCGATATTTGTAATTACGCACACGAAGAATTAAAACCGCAACTCTGGTTGAACTTGGGTTCTCCCTCGCTGCAATCTCTGGAAGGCTGGTATCAAGGTCAAACGTGTGTCGTAAGCTTCACAAAAGGGGTTTATGCGAGGTGACCAGCCATTCGCACCCCGCTCATGTCACGACATAGGAGGACATTGTCAACATGACCACTGGACACTTGATCAATGAAAGGCTGTTCTCTTTAGGAATGAATCTAGGTTTAGTCTCGAAAATGATAGTAGAGATTATTTCATTTGTACAGAACATGGAACTCGTTTTCATTCATGAAAATCTATGAAAGAGATGCATACGGATCAGCAGTATGTGTGTTTGGAGTAGTATCTCAATGGGTAGACGCACAGACCTCCATGTATTTTCTCGTGGAATTGTTAATGCTCACACCTATGAAGATAACATCCTGTATGCTTATGTGTATCCTTATGCCGGGGCAATAGGTACTGCTTCCGTGCTAAATAATGGTAATGCGAGACCACACAGAAACTCGAACAGGGGATTCTTATCTTGATCAGAAAAAAAATTTAATGCATACAGTGGCCAACTCGATCACTGAACCTTAACGCTCTTGAAATTGTTTAAGAAGCTTTAGAACGACAAATAGCTGCCTCCTAAAACACCTAGCCAAGCTTTCAACCCCCTTTGTCACGCACTTCCTACAGAATTGATCCACCGCATAATCGAGAGCAACAAACATCGCTGCATGTGCTGTACTACTTCTCGGGATCATACCAGTGGCGTAAAGTACACCCCCTCCAATCCCTGCATTGCGTCGGTTCCAAAGCCAGACTGAATCCAAATGTGTAAGATTCAGCTTAGGGCCGAAACCCTAACTTTTCAGGATGGCCCTAATATTTTCCGTTACGCCACTGGACCCATTTATATATATATATATATATATATATATATATTACCCCATATTTATATATATAACGCACTTTTCTTATACCAAATTTACACATTCGATTTGTTCACTGTGTAGATATGCTAATTTTAATAACAAATTAATTATCTGGTGATATAATTTTATGCTATATTATACCTTCATATGTATTGTAATATATATATATATATATAATGTGCATAAGTTTTATTTAATTCTTCGCATAACTTTTTGAATTATTCTCATTTTTGTGATTTTTTTTCCTTTAATTTATGATAACCAGTGTAATTAATGATGACGTCATATACATGATGTCTAAGGTATAATAAAGAAATGAAGTTATTTTTAATTTCTTTCAGGAAAAAGATATCTTGAAGAACATTTTGATAAAAATGCTCTTTAAACATCTTTACATAGTACATAATCTTGCAAATATAAAGACATATATATCTATTCAGACTGAAGTTTCAAAAAGGGTGTTTTTATTTAGTGTAGGATGGAACATCTCATTTTATGATTACTTTTTTTCCCGTCGTGTTAGTATCAAAACTTGGAAATCGAGCTATGGTTCTTTGTTATTTTTTTTTTTACGTCTTCCAAAAAAATGCTTCTGGCTCGAAACAGTTTATGCGGTCTAGACGGTCACCTTTTGTTATAGAGAGGGGATTAAGAAAATCGATAGAGCTTCAGAAACGGTCTTGGCATCCAATCCTTCTTTAGTTTTGAAGAATTAGTAATTGTTTTTATTGGAAATCCTTTGTCATTGAAAGGTATCTTTATACATTATCCATTTATTTGGAATGAAAAAAAAATTCTGGATAAATAAACTTTCCTAGACACAAAATAAACTTGCAGAACATTCAAATCCCGACTACATTTAGTAGAATAAAAACACTCAAAAATTTCCTACATAACCAAATACCGGTGCAGCAATATAACGTGGTATTTATTGGGCCGTCCAGTGCTTAAAAAGTACCACAAAAACGCCTCAATACTCCAGAGTCTCTAAAGCGTCCTGGAAAATAATCGTCTCGCCTGGTTTACGAGGAACTAAATCCCTTTTCCTTTTTATAACTCGGGGAGTAAATTTTTCCCAGAAAGAAAAGGATCGTAAAAAAACAGAAGTTTACCTTAAAACAACTGTCCTCTTTTCATAACTGAACAGTTAGGAGGGGTGTTCCAGAGAGAAAAAGTAGAAAGAAAACAGTCCACACACCAGACGCTTCTTTGATGCCTCATTCTGCGGAAACATCAACCCTTCCCGTGGACGTTCACATGGCACAGTGCCCATTGCATGTAAAACAGGCAGGTTTGTAATGGAAGGGATCTTAAGGATGTGTTAGTGGCAGGTAGTAAATGGCGAGGTGTTAGACTGAGGACAGTGAAAAATAATCACTGAACCTGTGAAAACAAACTTTGTGAATGACTAAAAACTTTTTAACTCTGCGTTATCTACTTAAAGATATTTAGAAACATTCTGGCATACTTTTCAATGAGTAATCCATTTGATAATATCCCATTTGTGTTAATATAAATGGGTACCATGTACGACAGTATACACATTAATACAGAGTTTCTCAAACTTTGGGGCGTGTCCCCCCCCCGGGGGGGACGTGATAACACTACGAGGGAAGCGCGAGCATATTGCACTGTCTAAGACAAAAGATTATTTTTTTTAAAAATTATTAATTTACTGAAAGTAAAGAAACAAAAAACGTTCTGATTTCATGAAAAATAAAATACACATTTGCACTGATCTCATACACTTATAAACGTATCAGTACCGCCCAATGTATTTTCGGATTAATTTAAGGTATCCGAATACGTTTGGAACCGTGATTTTAAAAAAAGCGCATAAATGAATAATTTTCATGATATTTAGTGTCACTTAGATTAGAATACATGTATAAAATTGTTTTAAGGACATTATGACAAAAAATTATTTAAATACAATATTTTGGCAAAAAATTAACTTAGAATAACCTTTTTTTCAAAACTCTCCTTTCATTAAAAATGCTTCTATAATAATAATGTTTTGTGTGTGTGTGTGTGCTTAAGTAAAAACTTCTAGAGAGAGTCTGAACTAGGATTTTTGAAAAATTCTCATTATTTTCAGAGTTATTACCAACTGAAATAATTATCGGCGATGTTTTCTTAAAATTTCTGCCCTCTTTGTAGTAAAATATGGATAAATCCACTTCTTAGCTGTATATTTCAAAAATTCTAGTTCAGCCTCTGTACAGAGGTCTGAGCTATATTATATTATTATAATAGAAGCATTATTATAGTAGGCAAATATTATATTATAATAGAAGCATTTTTCATAAAAGGAGATTGTTTTGAAAATGGGTCATTCTATGTTCATTTTTTGTCAAAATAGTGTACTTAAATAATTTTTTATTGTAATAATATTCTTAAAACAATTTTATGTACGTTTTCTAATCTAAGTGACACTAAATATCATAAATAGTATCCATTTATACGCTTTTGCAAAATCACGGTTCCGAACGTAGTCGGATACCTTAACAATACAAAGGTAAAAACAAGTTTAATAATTACCAGTGACCCCATGGGCTTGTCATACACAAAATTATGTACAGAAATTAACACATCTTGATAATTTGTACAGTTTATAATTTATCTCTTCACTGCCGATTAAAAGTTACGCGATTCACTCCCCAATGCCACTGTTTTCCACGTAGGCACAAGTAGGCGTTGGGGGGGGGGAAGGAATAAAAACAAGCTAATAACCTGAAATAAGCAAATCTCCCACAAACACTCTCAAGGTCTTTATTGCATTCCAGAATCTTCGGAATAATTTTATGAATTGCAGTGCATAGAAAAGATTGTACGTTGGAAAGACGTATATATATGTCCAGGCAGTTAACACTTTAGCTAAGCGAGACGTTTATATACGCTTGTAGCACTCAAGAGGTTAACGTCGTGTTGTAGCTTTGGCGTGAAAATATAGTATTATTGAATTTAATATATTATTATTGTATCGAAGGTGGGCGAGATGAAAAGTATGATTGTGAATATTGCGTCGCAAATATTGGAAGTTTGAGTATTTGAAATGTTTGATTAATATTTTAAAAAGAATTAAATGCAAATAGTTTTTACATCAAAGGTAACACACATGCAAACAGACACGTATACGTATTTACCTTCATGATTTTTAAGAATCAAATTTTTACGATAAAGTTTTGAAAAGTTAAATTAAATTTTAATATAAAACGTTAAAAAAAATATATTTCGTATGTTAAACGTAATCGAATTAATTTTTGATACTTTGACGATACATGGAAACTCACTATGATTACGCTTCCGTAGTATGGTTATTTATTCTATTTGCTACCTCAGCAAATAATAATCGTTATGTAATGCAAAAACTTCAAATGTAAAAATCGCACTCATGTTTGACCCCAAAATATGCAAAGAAACTGTTTTCAAAAAGAACTTGACAGCCTCATAAGTGTCTTAATTTGTTAATAATTTCATCCATTTCAAATCTTTTTTCAGTTTCAAATGATGAATAAGTTATCATAATACATCGGGGAATTAATAAAGTACTTTTTTTTTACCTTAACTCGGAGCAAAAATTACAAAAAAAAAGCACTATTGTGACATATTTTGGAAATTAAATTGATTACTGGGGAAAGTAAACATCTTTTGGTTATATAAGCCTTTTTTGAAACCTATTAAAGCTATTTTCAGTGTTTGTTGCACATTCAATCCGTGCTGAAAAAATAAATTAAAACATACGGGGTAAATGCAATCATAAATAAAACGTTTATTGTCAATGTTCACACTTGGAACATGTTCGCTCTCATAAACGTCACAATCATGTTTGTCTTTCTACATCTGAAGTTTCTGTGTTAAATGAACTGTACCACACCTCTTCAAAAAAAAACATTGTGTTGGTTGGCTGTAGCTGAAATAGTAACTTCAGTTATTTAGCTCAGGTATCTAAAGATACGAATTCCGTTAGGTAAAGTCTCAACCTTACCTTTAAAATTTATATGCGGCAAAGGCGTACGAACGAGCTGCATTGTTAATCCGCTTCTTACATACACTACACTAGCTTAAATTCTATAACAAACATCAAAACAAGTCTATCAAAGAAATTGTTTTTGGGAATATCTTTAGAAAAAAAAAGAAAAAGGTTTTTACATATATTTTGTTTTTGTGAAATCGTAAAAAGACGAAATGTAGTGTTAGGACAACCCTCTCTTTCAGAATGTACAGTCCCGAAAGAAAGTGTTAACGTATCCAGGACATCAAACCTCCAGTTGATGTCCCATTTCGGGAAAGCATTAAGCCGTTCTTTCGAATTTAATGCCGGTGGCAGGATGCCTAACACTTGTAAAAGAAACAGATTATTAGCCTGACGATGTGTTTGGACAAGAGCAGTGAAAAATAAATGCCACTCAAGTAAATAAACTTTGAGATTTATTTGAAGACTTGGCGATGAAGGAGGGTGTTTTGTCAGGCGGCGGTGGCAACTTTTTTGGGGTGTTAACGTTTGAGAGATTTCGTGACAAATGGAGGGATAAACTTCGCTTGATGTTGATTGAGATGATTTCTGACTCACCTTTGGAATCACAGCTAATACTGAGTAGCTGTTGACAATATTCGAAAGGGTTAGCCCTGGAATAAGGAAGTGAAGAGATGATAAGTGGATTTTAGTGGAGCTAGTGACATACTTGACCAAGCTACAAATGAACAATGAAAGGGCGTATTTTTTATGTTTTATTGATAATACCAGTACCCATAACATTGTTTAACGTATTATCTACAAAGGTTATACATTAAGAACTAAGATGAAGCTTGATCTTGATATAGTGTATAAATTTGAATCAGTTAACAACCGGACCATTGCCACATGCCTTACTGTGTGCACGTCAAACTTAATGAAAAATGTAGCTTCTCGAACTTTAGTTTCTCCATAAAAGTTCTTTTTAGCTGAGCTTCTGTTTTTTGCCAGCTTTCTGGTGTACTTCTCAGTAAGCCTGTCTGATGGAGCACCTGTGGTGGCATGGTCAAACATAGAGTGTTTCGAGTTTCAAATGATTGTGAATGAGTGTTAAAATGATTTTAACAGTTAAACTGAAAAATAAGGTAGTCGACTCGTAGTTTGGATACCAAAGAAACTAAAGACCGACCATATAGAGGAGCTGATATCAGTTAATCCTCACTCTCCAGGATTTCACACCACGCCAATGATTGGAGAATGGGAAGTCAGAGATTTCGTGTCGTCGTCGTCACATAACCATAGCTGAAAACGATTACGTTCGTCACTACAGCTCCCGAGTTTCTTCCCAGTATGATATTAATATAAAGTCAATCCCACTGGAAGACAGTTGCATCTGGTGATGTTTCGTCTGAGTTCAAATCAGAGTTGTCGCACTATAAAGCTACACGAGGGCTGTTGGGGACAAACCTCGTAATTTTGAGCCATAGTCAAGCAACGATTACGACACCTGAGCTGACACTTTTCATATAACTTCCACTCCACGCCATAGGGGGGATGTTTAGCCCCTCTACACGGCGAGCTTTCATCAGCCCCAGGTTCGATCTAATGACCAGCCAGCCACAAGTCTGTGACCTTGACCACTAAGCTATCACAGCCAATGTCCTGTCTGGGTGTCAAAGCAGCATTCGTGGACTTCTCCCGCACTCAGTTAATAGAAAAGAACCACCGGAGTTTTTTACAATTTAATGAACGATATGTTAAATAGTACATTAGGATTAGAATTTAGTTTTCTTTCAATCATAAACAGTGGTACAAATTTTATTTAGTTGCAAAAAATAATGGCGTATGTTACTACTTGTATAATAATTCCTTTATCTTCGATAGTACTATTTGACCAAAATAAATAAGTTATTGTCGTACGAAAAACTTATAGTTTCTACTTTTGAAAAGGGGAAATAAACCATTTAGAGATTTTAACCATTTGTATTTCTGCTCAATCTTCTCCTGATCATCTTTTACACTGTGATGGGCTTGACAAGGTAGGCTTGACTGCTACACTTCATCTCGGTCATGATATTTTGATTATTATGATAAGTTACGCAATGCTCAATGCATATTGAAGTTTTGTATCGGAACTGGATTAATTCACATGTCGTCGAACAAAGGGATTTATAATACTGCAGTTTTTATTCTTTTAAACTGAAATGATAAGACAAAATAATCTTTCTCTGTTTCTTTAAGCTTCTTATGCTACTTAAACTAAGCCTGCGCCTTGTAATAGATTATACTGCATTATAGAATGCGAGAGAAAAGCTGTTACTTCAATAACAATATGATTTTACACATATCTTCAACTTAGATAGGAAAGGCCGTATTAAGCATTTAATAAATTTAAAGGAATACGAATATCATTAGTTTATAGCTATTAATGTTTATTTGTATTGTTTTGTTTTCAAATTGTCAACCGAACAGAAAGCAAAAAAAAAAAAAAGTATAATCTATTGGGGACAAGTCTGTTTTCAAGTTCAAAATAACTGATTTCAACATGTATAGATACATATTTTGTATATATTATACTATCCATATATGATACAAATTTCAATTATTATTATAGTTATTTTTATCATTATTTATATTCATTTTACTTGTTTCGTGTAATAGAATTAAAGTTCCTTTTTAAATGAAATACTACGGAGAAAAACCCGTAATAGATAGTTTTTTAAATTTTTTTAGTTAATGCTTATTTAATTTCTTTCCCAGTGTAAGGCTGCCTGATTTCTATTATTTATACAATGCTTTGGGGTCACTAAGGTATTTTTTTTTGGTTCATGTATTTAAAATTATTTTTGTCAGAAACAGCAATGCACAGAAACCTATTACACCTCTTATTACCTTCTTGTTATAAATTGCATTCAGATTTTCATTCCTTGATTTTTATTTATTTTTAGCATGTTAATTTTCTCTTTCAGAACGTCGTTGATTCAAACAAAATAACCTCAACAAAGGCGTCACGCTCGCACCTGAGAAGCTCCGGTTTAATGAATTAGAAACAAATTAATGTTGAGGAATTTGTGTGATATAATTTAGTATGCAACGAACCATCCACGCTAATACAGGGTGTCCAACGTTCATAGGGACAGATTTTAAGGGGAAGTAAGGGATATCATAAGTATTCAGATTTGCTTAGCAACCCATGTTCGGAAACTTCGTTCGCCGCAAAGTGGCATTGTTCACAAGCGCATTTTAGGAAATACACTTGAATCACTGCAATCATTTAAGCTGCCATCACCCGCAGAGGAGTATAGAACGTTTTACAAACACCGAGCTGGCAGATATGCACATGGTTTACGGATTGGCAGAAGGAAATGCACGAGCAGCAGAACGATTGTATCGTGGAAGGTACTCACAGAGAGATACACCGGACCGCTGATGTTTGCTAATTTGCATCCGATTTGTTTGAATATGGATCCTTACGAGGTAATAGACATAGTGAGGTTCTCATCTAAACAACGCCACCTCGCGGCGAATGAAGACTTTTCCGACAACGGGTTGCTACGCAAATCTGAATCCTTATGATGTCCCCTACTTCCCTTTAAAGTCTGTCCCTATGAACCTGGGACACCTTGTATAACTATATTTTCGGGCGGTGCTCTTTATATTCTAATAAAGGTACTAACCCACAGTTGGTCCATTGTCGGGGAGGAGGAGGTGGGATTGGATGACATTTATAGCACATAAGGTTAAGATCAAGACTTGATCATGGAGCTTGAAAGCTGCAAAGAGCACAAACAAGCCCACGCTTGATTTCTTTTGACTGTAGATGTTATTTCTGTTCCCAACTGAGATGTCCAAAGAGTAAATACCAGAAGTTATGATTCACACTACAACGAATTTTGCGCCGCGTTTGGTTTGGACAGGGTGGTCAAATCCATTCCGCATTAAAACTTCAAAAGAAAAAATGCTGACAATGAAGTCAGACGTCGTTGATAAGGAACATAATCATTTGCTAAGGGCATTGTTACAAATTTCCATGAATATTTTTCGTCCCGCTTACAGTTAGCACCTGAATTAGCAAAGTATCAACATCAATTTCCATTGTAATGAGGATAGATAATATTTTTACTTATAAATTGGATCTTTATTTTAAATATTATCATGTAAATGAATTGATATGAATATTTTAAAAGATATTTGTATAACAATGCAACCTGACCAAACAGAACAAGTACTTCAGTCAATAGACGCATTCTAGAAATGAATAATCAAAATATTTTCTATTGACAGTCTATTTTTTCCCAATAGTTCTATAAATAGCACACACAAAACCGTTTGAAAAAATAAGGTCTTAAGAGAAATGAGAAGTGGCGGAATGCGCTGAAACCCAGTTGCTTCTTGGCATTCAAATAACAGAAAAAGCCTTTCCAAGAAGTAAAGAAAGAGCAACCCACCTCATACCACGCAGTCTAACCCTGTTACTTACGAGCAGAAATACCGAATTCAAACACGCCGTCGAAAAGTACTCTTGTCGTCTTTCTTTTCGCAGCATTCCTCTTTTGTAAGTAGTAAGAGGAAATGTATTTAAATTCCTAGAAAAGGATGCAGATTCGTCTAATGAAGCGGTGCGTCCCGTCAACAACAGTTGCTTGTTGAGCGCGTAACGGGACGATCTTCCCTTTCAAAAAGCTAATTTGATTCGAAAACGAACAAGTCGTGTTCCGTGAAGAATGGCTTTCGTCCAAAAGAAGCAAACTCAGTGACGAACAACGATTGGGTCATGACCGACTCTTCAACCACACATTTCTAAAATATTGTTTGCCTATTTAATAACCATATAAAACGATTGATTTTAAATGTACAAAATAAATTTACCATATTTAAATGAAGCATCATATCACGCTTTAAATTGGCTTTCTCTAAAGCCGAGGTGGGCATTACGTCGATCGCGATCGACCGGTGTACCGCCAAGACATTTTGAGGTGACCGTCTGAAGATTTTTAGCTGTTAGTATTTATATACGAAAATATTTTGTGGATTGGCTGAAGTACGCAGACTAAGTCTTCTACTGACTATTACAACGAAAACCAACATTAGATGAAAATGTTTTATTTTCATCTAATGTTAGTATTGCATCTTTGTGGCTGTTATTTATTATGTTTGTATTTTGCGTTTTGCTTTAAACGCGGTTTTAAAAAAGTGTTAGTTTTTTTTTATTTTAGTTCTGTAAGTTAATGCATATTCTTTATTTATTAGAAATGTATAATGAATATTGTAGACCTATTCCGAAGTCACAACACCTACGCCACTGGGTATTGCCACACATAAGAGTTTTTCAAGGGAAGAAAGTGGGGTAGATGGTCGTAAGTCTACCATTCTCGTATCATACCTCGATACGCCTCTCAACATATTCTTTTAATTCTGTAGATTGTCGGAAACAAAAAACAGTTTAAAAAAATAATAAGCTACTAAATAAATAATCATCATTAAATAATAAATAATAATTAATAATAAATACTCAATTAAGTTTTTACGTACTATATACATGGGATTATAATCAGTAGGAAAACAAATCAAGGGCTATGGGGGAAGATCCGAACCAGTGGACCCCACCCTCCTTGCGTGCGCCACTGACATTGGGTGGACCGCAACACCTTGAAAAAAATTAAAAGTAGTCCGTACCCTGGAAAAGTCTGCCCACTCCTGCTCTGAAGTATATAGTTAAAATTAAAATTCGACTGATCAATACGAAAAAAAATTGATTCTTTACAACGATGCAATGGATGTCCTAACTCGTGGATGGTGTTGCATCGTGTCCTAGTACCAATAACGACCCTTTGTATGTAGACATCCACACGTTGAAGCTTAAAGTCCTCACGCTGATGTGGTATGAATATTCTAGTTTGAAAGTCTTCATCTTTCTTTGAAAATGGTTTAAAATTTTCGGTTCATAGTCAAAACGTACTCCTGGAGTGTGATATTAATAAGCAAGCAATCATTTTTATGGCACAATTTAATTATGATTGTTATTTATATAGAGCAAAAATATATACTTCTAAGATATTTTAAACAACACGTCACTGACATAATGTAATTAAAAGTTGAAATGTCAAAGCCCACGTTGTCTTTCGACATATAAAAAAAATAAGTGCATTTTATAACTTATAAATAAAATTACCATTCAAACAACAAGATAAATGAGAAGAAGCAACCACGAAATGCTCATTGAAAAAAAAATGATGTTAAATCAGTTTTGCAGCGCCTCTAACGAAAAAATAAACAAGTCTTCACCGAAAATGCAATTTATCCAAAAATCAAGTGCAATACGTTGCATGTAATTAAAAATGCAACACCAAGAGAAAGAGACCAGAACATTATGCACAGATTTTAGACAGGTGAACCTTCCAGAGTACTGCAAATGATGTGAAATGTGTAGCTTTCCGGCACACATTGGGTAGGACAAAAGGAAAGAAACCTGAAGAATGGGCTATCCTTACCATTATTTCTGTCAAAGAAAACATCATGGGTTTTTTTAAATATCAAGGATAAGTGTAATAGCACAGAATTCTGGGCCGTATAAACGGAGACACAAGTTAAAATACGCACACGACTTAAGGTATCCGACTACGTTCAGAACCGTGATTTTGCAAAAGCACATAAATGGATAATTTCCATGATATTTAGTGTCACTTAGATTAAAATACATGAATAATATTGTTTTAAGGACATTTTGACAAAAAAAATTATTTATATACAATATTTTGGCAAAAAAGTAACTTAGAACAATCTTTTTTCTAAATGATCTCCTTTTGTGAAAAATGATTCTATTATAATAATATTTTGCCTGTATATAGCTCAGACCTCTCTACAGAGGCTCAACTAGAATTTTCGAAATATATAACTTAGAAGTGGGTTTATCCATATTTTACGACAACAGAGGGGAGCAATTTTAAGAAAAAATATGCCAATAATTCTTTCAATTGATGGTAACTCTACAAATAATGTGAATTTTTCAGAAATTCCAGTTGAGCCTCTGTAAAGAGGTCTGCTCTATATACAGGCAAAATATTATTATAATAGAAGCATTTTTTACAAAAGGAGAACATTTGGATAAAAGATTATTCTAAGTAAATTTTTTGCCAAAATATTGTATTTAAATAATTTTTTTTGTCAAAATGTCCTTAAAGTAATTTTATGCATTTATTCTAATCTGAGTGACGCTAAATATGATGAAAATTATCCATTTATATGCTTTTTTAAAATCACGATTCCGAACGTAGTCGGATACCTTAACGAGAGACATAGTGTTTGGACAGAGAAGTGCAGGCTGATTAATACTGCAAATCTTAGTTGACGCCCACCAAGATGCATCTACGGCGCATCGGCTGCTGCAAAGATGGGGGTAATAAGGGAATGTAGTAAGTTTGAGGTGTGCTGTCCAGAAAGGTAGCATGCACGCAGTGATACCCAAGTTTTCTCTACCTTATTTTTGCAACATGTGCATGACACTCTAGATCAGAGGTTCCCAAACCTTTTTGTCTCATAGACCCCTTGCCATGTTTTTCGGTATAAGGTAGACCCCTGCTTAATTAATATTGAATTTTTGCAAATTTATCAACTTAAATATCTTTTAACAGGTTTGCCTTTTTAAAGCCAAAATTGCTGGCATCCGTATCTAAACTTTAAAATCTTCATTGGTGCATAACACGATCAGTTTCTGTTGTCATGTGACATTTTTTTTTTCAATATGACCATATAAATTCACAATGTCTACTGTGGTATTACCTAGTCAAAGCATTCTCAAAACCTGGTTTCAAAATCTGAATAATAGGCAGTTAAATGTTAAACGTAGGTTAAAACGTGCTGACAAATTGTCTGGGTTAATTTGAGAAAATTCCGGACCTCCAGTATTATACTTCTTTAGTTTAACTCTGGAAAGAAACGCTGAAATGGTCCCTGTTTTAAAAACATTTATGCTGTCACCTTTTGTAAGGGCAAATTGACCTCATTAAATTTAGTAAATAAATCTGCTAAATAAGTTAAATTTGGTTTCCACTTCATTAAATTTTCTTTTAAAATTAAAGTTCCGATCTAGTGTAATGATAGCCAATATCACACAGACCCCCACTTACACCTCACTGACCCCAAAATTATTTTTTTGCTGACGTGAACCCCTTGCAGGTCGTCATAAATCCCTGGGGGTCTATACAGACCACTTCGGGAATCACTGCTCTAGATGTTTCTATAGGAATCAGAAGTATAATTTATCAATTGGTTGCTAGTTGCAGCACTCATGACATTCTTTAAGAAGATCGCCATTGTTCCCACATTACAGATGACTATTTGTAATGGTATTGAGCAAGAATGAGGTGGAAGATGGAAAAGTAGGGGTTCGTGTTCATACATGATTCTCATTTTTGTTTGTCGATGATAGCAGTTTGACTGCCGTAACAGGTCTAATACGACTACATCTGTGGAACATCCCAGCGTGTGACGATGTGACATCATAGTTTGGGGCACCAGTGCGAATGATAGCAAATCCCCTCTGGTTCCTATTTAGGACATTATGAACGGGCCAAAGATACGTGACTGATGTGTTGCGACCGGTAATATTTCCCTCCTTTTGGTGGTGGGAGTGTGTGCCTATTGCTCTTTTCCACCAAGATAACACCTGAACTCATATTTAAAGGCAACAGCCAACGTGCTCTGCAAGATGCACGATGCTTCTCAAGGACACCATCCCCCCCTGATATCTCACCAATTTTACACGTCTGGGATGAAATTGAATACTATTAGTATGTCCTGTAACTAGCGTGTTTAGTAGATAAACTATGGCACATGATTGACTGGGAATGGAGAGACAATTGTACTCTCACTAACTATGGACCTAGACGCGTTGCTCAGTGCATCTCCATCCGTGGAAGAATTACAAATTACTGAATTAGTATGCATATATATATATATATATATAAAAGTTGATATATAGAAATGCTTCTGTGTTTTTTTTAAATCGATTGCACACAATAATTTTGATTATATACAAATTTTGCAACACGTTGGTTGAACATCGTATGTATAAGACATTAGAATGTGAAGACATATGAATCAGATTATATGAATCATAGATTATATGAATCAAATAATGTGTCAGAGTCGCCAGGTTGTGGAATGTTTTTAAGTGAAGCATTTCCTACAATGTTGTTTTCAGTGATGCATAAAAACTGAAAGAAAAAAGTTGCAAATATAAACTCTTTTGTAAATAAACGTATAAAAAAATGCTCTTTGATACTTTATATTCAGAAGATGTTTTTAACTATCAAAAGAATGCAAGTCGTTTAGAGTGAGGCATTTTTTTACAGCAACTAAATATTCCATTAAGAAGCACAAAGAAGCAAACAATTGTTTTCGTCTCTGGCAAGAAAGAAGCAACAGACCCAAAAGAAAAATTTATTCGGGTATTATTGACGTCTAGTGCAGTCCCATATTTTCTCACTTACAACCAGAAGCTGACAAAAATGGCTCTTTTGTGTCAACTTGTACGAAACCTCAAATAGAATACGTTCAAGATGCGATTTTTTTTTCTTCCTTTTTGTCTGGGTTATAAAATAAATACACTGACATTTCGGATTTCACTTTCCCCAAGTTTTTTTATACTTTCTCAGCAATCAGAGTAAAAAAGATATCGAAGAATTGAAAAAAATCGCAAATTGTGTTCATATTTATAAATGTGAAATATTGTGGATCTAAGATTTCTCCATCAGGTGCATAATCGTTTTATAACAAAATAAGTGTATCAAAACATATTACATTGCTGACATTAAAAGTACGACACAAAGACTTGTATATAACTAATGTAAAATTGAGATCAAATGTATTGGTATATATAAAACATTAGAATTTTTTTTCTTTGCGTTTGAACAGAGCAAGTCTTTATAATTTTTTTCTACAGTCTGTGTGAAAAAGGAAGCAGTACAGTGTGTTTCTGATGCAGAAGTCGCCCTGGAACTTTGGCTGGCTTGAACAAAATTCGTGTTATGCCTCCTGCCAGCTCAGTTGTCGTCCACGTCACTTGACCATGGTTCAAAATTACGTGGTCCGTCGCCAAAAGCCCTCATGTAGCTGAACAGTGCGACGTTAATATTCATTCACTCATTCCTTTCATTAAATTAATAATTTTTAAAATAATCTTTTATTTTAGATTTTTCGATATGCTCGAGTCCTCATGTAGAGTTATCACGTCCCCTGGGGGAGGGGAAGTCCCCCACAGTTTGAGGGCAGCTGCGTTAGTACAATGTTCTGCGAAACTAGTTTCTAATGGACAATGCGCCTTTTTAATTTGTGCAAAACACTTCTAAAGGTTATCGACATATGAACAGATTAGACGTTAGAATCTAAATACAAGCAAGCACAAATCCTAAATTTTAGAATGCAATTTCATGCAAAATGCACAGGATTTCTCCCACAGCTGTAAATGTTTTAATGCCATTCGGAATAATGTATTTAAGGGGGAAATATTTCTCTCACAACGTGAGTGACTACAAAAGCAAAATATAAAATCAAAATCAATTGCAAAATACAAAATGTGACTGCAGATACATTTAGAAGACTCTAGACATCAATAGTTTGTATAAAAGAATGCAAGCCCATACCACATATCCCAGTTGTGAAATTTGATGTTTGGGTAGGTGACACTCTTGAGGAATACAAATTAATATTATATATTAATGTAAGTAAATTATATTAAAAGTACATTAACATTTTTTAAAAAAATACTTTTTTGTAAAAAGTACCTATAATATGTTGACCTACTTTAATTTATTATTTTAAGATATAATCTTTTTCTTAAGTGTGGGAATAGGTTTCCCCAAAACACCTTATATTTCTAAGGGTTCCGTGGATTGAAAAGGTTTGAAGACCACTGCAACAGAGAAATGCTTGCTTACCGTGGTGCGTTGATGCACGATCATGAATACAGAAGTGGTATCACATGGTCTTTTTCAAGCGATTTCTGACTCTACGTACAGCATCATCATGGACATATCCTGGTAGGATGGCTTCAATTGGAAAAAAAGAATTCTGGTTTGCATTTTACATAAGGGCATATCATAGAAAATGATAGCATAGTGTGACATTGTGTACACATTTTAGTCATCTTTTGTTCGCTTGGACAAAGCTCTGGTCAGCCACCGTTACATTTCCAGCGTGTTAAAGTCCGTAACCAGTGGTGTAATGTACACCCCCCACACCCTTCACATTGCGGAGGGTTCAGGTTTCCAGGGAGCCTAAAGCCTTTGTTATGTTACGGTTTTGTAATAAAAATAAGATTCGGCTCGGATACTTGACTTTAAGGAAGAGGGCCTTAATATCCTCCGTTACGCCAATGTCGCGGTTAAGTGTTATATCTCCGCGACACTATATTTTGATAAGATGGCTTATGTTCATTTGTAGAACGTAATGTTCGTATTTTGTTTTTTAATGAAAACAGAACGTGTTCGATGTGGTGTCGTTATCAGTACGTTCTTAAGATCGGTTTCTCATTACAAACACTTGTTTTCATGCGCTGTCAAATACCATCATGACACCATTCGGTGAGTGAGTAAGTGACTGTTGAGTTTTATGGCGCAAGAGCCAAATTTGGATAAGCTGCTCCAAAAACATAAGATTCGGTCGCTTGCCTGATCTAAGAACAATGGCAAAAAGGTGTTGCTACATGGATTGAAATTACCGAATCTCTCATCCAAATTCAATGCGGAGCCTGATTATTGTTGGCAGAAGTAAGTGTTCTTGGTACTAAATTCTACGCAATCTGAGTGTATTTTTAAACACCAATTAATTTGAACACGTGTTTTCCCTATACTACATACACATAAAAAATAGGATTCTGCAAGTTTGCTTATCTTTCCAATGTGGCATTTTTTTTGAAGGTTAGCAATATAATAAATTTTTAATTGGAATCAATGCCGCCCAGCCAGTTTGCTGGATTTGACCCTGGGCTCGTAACCGAGTGGGTTCGGTTTCGAATCCCGAGTAAGGCATGGATGTATTTTCTTCGGGAAAAGAAGTCGGTCTTTCACCTGTAATGGATTCCCGTCTCGAATGGAAAGCAGCGGACCCTTTCTGTTCTATTTTGGGATCATCATTTGTAATAAATGTCTATATTCTTCTGTTTGTATTGCATGGTTCTGTTATTCAACTTGTATTTCATATGTATCCCATGATTAAAACACATGGCAACGACAGTTGAAATTAAATAAACAACAACAACAACAAAAAAGTGAGGATTTCAGATATCCGATGTTATCACTTCCAAAATCGAGCAATTACAAAATCTAAGACGAATGTGAAGTTTCAAGAAAAACTGATCGAGAAAATTAAAATTTTATAAATTATATTGTGTTTGTGAATTCTGAGAAGGAAATGAAAACCCTATGCTGATTTATTTGCAAATAGTATTAACTATATATCGTGTTGTGATTAAAACTTTATTAACTCCGTGCTATAAGGCAGAAGGAGGGCTTTTCAAGACAGATCTCGTTATTTTGATTCTTAGTCTAGTGACGAAGATGACACACCTGAGCTCCCAGTCTCCTCTCCAAACTACTACATCACGCCAGCGGGAGGGCATTGTATAACCATATTTAATGCATGTCAGCTTCTTCTATACAGTGGGCCTTCAGTGGTACATGGACACAAATCCGTGACTATCTGGCATCGAGTTAATGGCCGTAACCACTAGGATACCGTGACCACTCATTATATAGTGCCAAAATATTATATATCCAAATAAAACTTAGTAATCAAACTTAGCTTTACAATATGTTGATCAATGATTTACGCTGTAATCGTTACCGGCGTTGAATGTGTAAGCTTGCTCATACCGTACTGTGATTTAATTGCATTCGAATTAAGTTATATTCTCACTTCGTAGTTTATCGCAGATAAACTCGACATTTGAATCTAATGGATAGTTAATTATCCATTAGAATTATGTGTGCAATAAATCGCATTTCAATCCACATCGTCGATCAGGGGCAATAACAATGTTTCATGCATGTATAATGTATCATGTATGAAGAATAGAAAACGTATGTATGATTCTTGTAACATTGTAACATGCAATTTCCAAAATGCTACATTTATTTTTTGAAATCCCATGGTTTTTAAATGGTACATGTGTTTTAATCGAAGATTTCTTGTTTTTTTTTTTCTTTTAGAAAAACCACAAGTAATCTTTATTAATATCTCTATTGTTTGACTCGCCATTTCTGGCATCAATTAAATAAACGAAATTTTCGACTAGTACAAGAAAAGGGGTACCTACATAAAAACTTTAAATTAATTTTTTTTACTTACACCCAAAGTAATCTTTTAAACAAATCAAAAAGAAAAAAAAACTATCACTTGAACACTTTTGTTGAAGAAAACGCAAATAAAAAAACAAAATAAATAAAAGACAAGGAAAGAGAGAGGTAGGCGAGATAAAAATGCAATTTCTTCTGAAGTTGTTGACGTCTGGAAAACATCGTATTGTTTACCCTATTGCAAAGTAGCCAACCGAAATGACAGTTCAATGAAGGTTCATACAAAATATCAAACAGTAATAAAAATTACTTTTTACTGTCTTTTTTTTCTAATGATTTTAAAACTAATATCTAGATTAGGTTTCTTTTAGCTAAACGACTTTTTTTTTGCAATTCTCACATCAAAGTTTGCCAGTGACATTCAAACTCTCTTTAAGGGGAAGAATTCTTTGTATTTTATTCATATTTTTTCTATGACATTTTATTTCTCTTGTCACCTTCGAATTATAAAACTGGAGCGGTCATGTTTTATCTTGCGCTTACAAGTCTCTTCGAGCTAAGGAACAGTGTAATAGACGTATCATTAAGGCCATTGTGGCAAGAAAAGTGGGTGAAATATTATTTCCAGATGTTTCTCGAGTCGCTTTGGAAGCTTTTAAGACAACAGTATTTAGCTAGCAATTCAATGTACGGTTTTGGCCTATTTCATAGTATAGAAGATCGCAACTTCCAAGTATTCTGACAAAAACAGAAGTTTTGTTTCTAAATAAATGTGTGTTCATGTAACACAAATTGAAAATCAGAAAATTCCCAATTCGGTTCAAGATAACCAAAACGCTCAGGGAAAAAAAAAACTGATATCAAAAGGAATTTTAAAAAATTCGAAAGGAGCTTTAGTGCAAGAGAATATGATTGAGGAATAAAAAACGCATGATAGCGATTAAAATACCTTGGAAATAGGAGGTTATATTTAGAAGAACATTTCAGTGATATAAATTAGCTTGATAATTTTAGATAAATCATCACTTAAAAAGGTTCTACATTAATTGTATCGTAATTATTTTGTTTCATAAACAAATTTAAAAACGATATTGTTGGATAAAAACTAAAATTAAAGAAAATGGAAAATAACAATTAGGAAATGAATAAAATTAATTTCAAATTTTCATTACTGTTTATGCTTGTTTTTATCTGTAATGAAATTAAATTGTTATATGCAAAGCTTTGCAAATAAAAAAAGTCCTTTTATTACCCCAAAGGATAAATGTTGTTGAACATGTTAAATATATTATATGATTACCATACAGTTTTTAAAAGTGGTCCGTCATCAATAGCCAGGGGTGTAGCTACCACCGTATCCGCCGTATCAATGATACGGGGGCTCCAAGCTACAAGGGCCCCAAAATGTGTAACTACAGTCCCACTAAAATGATTCTTATATATAAAAAAGGGTCCCGTAGTAATTTTGATGCAGGGCTCCCACAGAGTGCCAGTGCTAATAGCCCTCGTGTAGCTTCAAAGGGTGACATTAGGGGAAATTGATGGGTAGCGTAAGATTTAAGAATTTAAATTATTGATTTATCCCGTCTACAGATATTTATTACACTATTTAGATTTAGATGTAAGTTATTCAAACTACTGAGTATTTCAAAACAACAAAACATGTTATTGGTGATGGAGGAGGCAAACACCACGTTCATTGTCGAGTGTTTCAGACAGACTGCCTTTTCCACTTTCTTGGAATCGGCGGTTCCTTCTTACATTTCGAATTTCACTCGGAGTTTGACTTGCAGGTGGAGTGTTGTTTTCCTCACGGCCATCAGTTGTTGGCACGATGTCAAATGAAAGGAACCCACAATATTTTAGGGATGCACGTGTGGGTATGAACGGTGTAATTCTATCTGCATAGGGAAGCCGAACTTGCTGCTGCGAGTTGGGGAAGCGTTATAAAAGTGCAACATTAAAAATAATAAACAATATATTAAAAAGCGGTCAGGAGACACTTTTATACATTGACTAAAACAATAATCATTTTGATATTATGTATCAAATACTATGTGCGCTAATTAAAGTAAAGAAAATGTGTGGGCTTTTTTGTGTAATAATTTTCGACCACCTCAAAAAGCGTGTCTTATTTTTTAAGGCCCCGAAGGTCATTATTTTTCCAATGGCCTATCTTCTTATTTTGAAGGGAATGGTTCTCTTATGCGTTTTTGTACCGAAAAAGAGTAAAGTAAAGCAGAGTAAAATAAAAGGAATAAAAAAATATATAACTAATAGTGAATATTCACATTATGCTTTCAACGAATTCTATTAACGATAAACACAACGTAAAAAAAAAACACAGCAACTAACTAAAAATGATACGAATACAAAAAATAAAGCGAACATTATTGCTTTTGGGGCTTTTGTTAGGAGAGTTTCTTCTGGAGAAGCGCGAGAAGAGTAAAAATCGTAAATCAGTAAAAACATAACGATAATGTATCTAAGTCCCTGGTTTTATGCTTTTTTACCCTTTTCTGTTTTGTACGCGTTGTAGATTGGAATAAATAGAAGACCGTAAAAAGACTTATCGCCTGCCCACAGCTTTCAGATACAAGCTAGATATGTAGCGCCCTCTCACTCTGGGCATTCTTGCTTATGTTCACGCGGGGGAAAACTACTTTTTCATCCGCATTCTTCCCTAGAGGGATATTATTGCATAGGTGTAGGGATAATGAAAACAATACATTTATAACGAGTTTGTCCTCTTAAGCTTTTGTTAACAATAATAAAAAAAAAAGTCAATAATATCAGGAGAGTTACTTTCTGCGTGAAAATAATTTATTTTACAACCCATTTAAGGGCTGTTGGAAAGCTAAAATATTATTTTTTTTGGACAATTTGAGATTCTTACTTTTTTAAATTGCATGGATTTTAACCTTTCAAATAATACCTTACTTTAACCTCTAGGGTAATTAGAAGCTCTTAAAACCTATATTTAAGTAATCGTTGAAACTGGGCCACGCCCATTTGAATGGTGAACAATGTAAACAAAGTACTTCTTTTTTGCTTAAAAGTTGTTCCTCTGATATAAACCAAAATATTTATCTTTTATTGTAAATTGAGCCTTTTTTTTATTTCCTAGCCAATTAGAAGCCTCACTGTATACATTAAAATCAATTTATCTCAAAATGCAAATTTTGATGTTCGATGTACCTTTTCTGAGAAACTACTGTTCACAGGCATAAAAATATTTTATGACATGATGGCTAATATATACTGATATAAAATTTTTGTAAAGAACTCAAAAATTCATTTTTTACAAATTTTCTATGGGAAAAATGGGTCAAATGTGATTATGTTTGATAGAATATTTTATAAATTATGAAAAAATTCAGAATGAGCTAAAAGCTCTTTTCAGTATTATGAGAAATGTATACTTTAATTGTATGAAAAATTTCAAGCATCTACATATAACAGATCTTGACAAAAAGGTACATCGAAAACAGCCAATTTAACATTGTCAGTAGAGAGAGAGAGGGAGGTTTCCAACTCCCCTTAACAAACTATGCTTGCTTAATGAAATAATTAATAGATCACGAGTTGAAAAGAAACTATATGTCTCTAAATCAGATTTTGTTTCAGTCCAGCGTTTCTCAGACTGTGGAATATAATCGCCTTGGGGGTGGGGGTCACAAGCATATCAAAAAGTCAAAAACAAAAAATTATTTTTAAAAAAAAATTATTAATTTACTGAAAGGAAGCAAAGCAAAATACATTCTGACATAATAAAAAATAAAACACACATTCACACTGATAAAATACACTTATAAATGTATCAGTACTGCACAATGTATTTGATAATAAATTTAACAATTAATTAAGAATAAGTTTAATAATTGTCAGTGACTCCCATGGGCTTGTCATACATTATATATACAAAATTTATTACCTTATTTGATAATTTGTATGGCTTATAATTAAAGTTGTATTGTAGCTTTATAGCCAAAGTATATTATTATTGAATTCAATACATTGCTCAAGTATAGAGGAAGAGGGTGCGATGAAAATTCTGAATGAAAATTGGGTTGAAAATATTGAAAGTTTTAGAAGCAATGTTTTAGTCCCTGATACCAGTGACGAAAGAGTAACTGAAATGGATTTATCTGTAACTGATTAAAACTAAATAAAACCTAAAAAAAAACATTCGTATGCCTAAGCTTCAAGTGTGAAAAAATAATGGATAATCAAAAATGAGTTTAAATTCATAAATACACAACAGTTAGATATTAATTATTTTTTATAGCGAGTATTGGACCCCTATATGTATTCACTAGAGAACAGAAAACTGAAAAGAAAAAGTTTATTTAAAATTTATTCCTCCATCTCAAAAATATTTATATCTTATTTTTCACTAAAAGGATAAATAAAGTGGGGCCGGGGGGACTGGAAGAAAAGGAAATTTGAGGTATTCATTTACCTTTCCCCCTTTCTCCAAAGCGTATATTATTATTATAATAATTTGTAATTCGAACTAAAAGTGTTGGTAACAAATGTCATACTTACAACTTCATAGCTTATGATTTCGAGGATGTAATCCAGGCTAGCAAGTGAAGCAAACGCTTTAATGACAGAGAAGTTAATCAACCGCATGAATTACTAAATAAATTTTCAAGATGTTTTGCAAACAATCTAAGTTTAATTGATCTTGCTGAACACGAAATCGAGTTAACAATAAGCCAATTAGAAAGAAGCCATATCGACAAAATGAAATCGTAAAATGACATATCGATTAGGTAAAAGTCACAAAAATGCGATAGTCTCAGCACATGAGTGGTAGATGATTAGCAATTTTTATTAATAATGTTCTATTGCTGATACCTTATATAAATTAGAATTGATATGCATGTGTTAAAAGGTTAAATCCATAGGAAATAATATGGATATGCTTAATTCTGTCTACATTGAATATTAATTTAGACATGTTTGTTTTTATTTTGGTAAAAATAAGTTTTGTGAATGATATTTTATGTACGCAAATTTTTACACTTAGTATACTGATATCACAGATTTTTAACATAATAGTTAGAATACATGATGTGATATGAGTATTTTTTTAATGATATAGTATACGTACTTATTATTGATACTGATTATTTGTCTTGTAATTTTAATTTGTGTAAGCAAAAACACTCCATCATTAACGGTAAAACAATTTTAAAAATTAGCTGAAAGTTTTTTATACAGACTGAAGTGCAGTTCAGGAAATGCTATAGTACTTGATTGAAGTCATCATACTTCATCTTATCTTCAAAATTTGACATTAAACTTTAATGGTCAATATCTTTTGTCAGCACCACCGGACTTGAATCCTTTACCGACGAAAAGTTCTCAAGAAGCTGGAGAGTTGTAACGTTCTCCCCCCCTCGCAGCTGCAAGATCGACTTCCCTATGCAGATAAGATTACGCAACTCAAACCCACAAGTGCACCCCTAAAATATTACAGGATCCTTTCCTCTGACATTACGCCGACAATCGATGGGTGTGAGAAAAACAACAGTTTGATTCCTCCTGCAAGCCGAACCTCGAGCGAAATTCAGGATGTAAGAAAGGACCGCACTCCCTCAAGAGAGGGGAGAGAGCAGTCTCTTGAAACAGTCAAAAAACACGTTGCCTCCTCCATCATCAATAACATATTCTGTAGTATTGAAATACTCAATAGTTTGAACAACTTGTATTTAAATGTATAGACGTAATAAATCTATAATTCAATTTCTTAAGTCTCACGTTACTCATCCATTTTCCTAAATCGTCACAAGATACATCACTATAAAATAGAGTTTGGAAGAATGGGGAGTATGCGCCATGGAACTATTTCAACTTATATTTTATTTTTCTTTGACAAACTTGATTTTTTGTATAAATATTTTGATTTAGTTGTTTGGTCAGGGAAGAAATTGAACTCGTATCTCAAAACGCCGTTGCACATGACTTAAAACAACACAGCATGTGCAAGAAAAAATGCAATTTTCTATACTCGAGAAAAACGAAATTTATCTTGAAAATAAGCTAATTGTGTCTGGCAGGACAAAAATTGGCATAAGACAAACAGATATCGGAAATTTATTGAAAAATTTGAAAATAATTTCAAATTTCATTGAGTAATGAGCAATGTCAGTGACAAATCGAAAATCATAATTTTAAAAACCCCAAAGCTTTTTATTTGAATAAAAAAATTTAAATTTCATAGTAAGTTTTTTTTAGATGATAGGCGTAATATACATCGAAAGTGAGCATATATCATATAAATCTGGTTTTCCTATTTCTAGCAACATAACAAAGGAATGCAACCAAAACAATATTCAAAGGTGCGTGTTTTCCATAATTTCTACTACACAAAACATCTACAATTCATCACTAGTTTTATTTCCTTTTTTTTTTCCTCTCATGAGTAATATTTAAAAGGTACGTCTTACTTCATTTTCCTTTAATCGATCCAATAACAGTTGTAGATGGAGGCATTTTCCTTTAGTGAATTTGTTTAGGTATAAAATTATCTATTTCACTTTAAGCCTTTAAAATTTTTAAACATGGTTTTTTTAAAACGTCCTCCCTGTTTTTCAAATTGTTGTAAGTCTGTAACATATGAAATGTCAGATTTCTACCAATACGTGTTTGAGATTTCATATAAGACTTTTTTTTATATATTAATGTATGATTGTACTCTCAGGCCACTCTCTAGAGGGCGCTGGCGATGCAACCAGTAGTGAACTAATGAGAGGAGAGGAATGATTAGTGAGTGTGGACTTGACGCGCAGGTCAGGAAATCCACAGCCGCTGAAACAGATTTGAGCAACCAGGAACTGGCCGTGTAAGGACCAGCTGTCCGATGCTAGAAGGGGAAATACGTGTAGGCCATTCATCACCTGAAATCCACAGTGCACCATGTGAAGAACGGTGCTACCATTGTGAGCTGTTGTGTGAGAACTGTACTGGGAATTCAAGAACTGAGAACTATCGTTGAGTGCAAGAAGTGTTTGTCTAAATGTGATTCATTTATATCTCATGTGTTCGTGTATTAGTGTGTAGACCTGAAACAAATGTCCATCAACATTAAACGTTAATTTTAGTAAAAACCAGTGATCCATTTATACCCTTAGAACTCCGCGTTACAACCCTACATTCATACATTATACTTCGTCTTAAAGCTAAGATATTTCTCTATAATATTTTATATGTTTTAATAAAAAATATTGTAAGAACTTTCAGTAATTTTATAAGTTTAATCATAGGACGGATTATCAAGATTTTAGAGTATCAATTTTGTATAAGTGTATGAGTGATCATAATGCTGCAGCAGCTGCCTGAAACATTAATGCCATATTTGGAGACGATTTAGCAAACGAACGTATCATTCGACGTTGGTATACAAGGTTCCAATTCTGCGACGGGAGTCTCACAAATGAAGAGAAAGGCAGCTCGGAGACAGTTGTGGACAACGAGTGATAGTGGAATAAAATCCCGGTAATATTTTTACAGACTACGCAGAAGAACTAGCTCTAACTCCTAGAACAATTTCCCGTCACTTAAAAGTGATTGGATAAGTTTAATGTGAATTTTAAAAAAAATGTAAACAACTTCTCCAATTTTCTTTGAAAACCAAAACGATTTGTTTCTCCATAGAATTGTGTGACTAAAAGTGGATTCTCTGCAACAATTGGTAAAGTACAGCGCAAAGGCTGGATGCCGACAAAGCTCCACAACACTTCCAGAAACCAACATTCCTCCAAAAAAGGACTACGATGACTGTTGGGTGGTTCTGAGTAGTTTGGATCCACCACAGCTTTATAAAACCAGGAAAAATCCTCACAGTTGATAATTATTCAATAAAATCTTCAAAATGAATGAAAAACTTGTAGATTACCAACCGGCATTGGTCAATAGGAAATGCCCATTTCTTTTCCACAAAAATGCTAGACCGCATGTTTCAATGATCATTCGTCAAATGTTGCACGCTTGGGTCTAGAAACTATAGAGCATCCACTATATTCACCTGAATTCTCATCTACGGATTATCACTTTTTCAAACATCTAGATAACTTCTTTCAGGAGGCATGCTTCAGAAAACCAAATGGATGCTGAAACAGCATTGAATGTGTTTGTCACCTTCAGAATTGCTGAATTTTATGATACCGGCATAAAAAAAACTTGTTTCCTGTTGGGGTACTCTATTGAAGCTAATGGTTCTCATAATTTGATTAATAAACTTGATACTTTGAAAATATATACTTATTTAAAGTAGACCTTAAAAATCGGACATTCAATATGTTACATCTTAACTAAAGCTTTTTTCTATTTTCGTGAATATATACATATGAAATGTTGTTTCAAGTAAATAGCGTTTTTATATACAAATAAAAGGGACAATTTTTCTACATGAATATATCACTTAACTTTTGAATGATTTCCATCAACATTTTCATAGCAGTTTGCCTCCTCATTTTCTACTACTGCGTTTTGAGATGTTGGTCGTTCGTAATACTAACTACAAGTATGATTTTCAAGGTCAGCAACTGATTATAAATATAATGGGTCAGTATATTCTAATTAATCACGAGACAAAAAGTCTACATCCAGACAACCTTAAGGGCACACGGTACGATTTACACAATTTTTTTTTAATTTAATGGTTTTCAAAGTTTTTTTGGTTGTTCCCTATGTGTATGTATTATGTAAAACATATTTTTTGCTCAAAATTTCTTAAAGAGCTAACGGTTTAATTTTGTAAGGAAAAAATTTAAAATTTATGAAGCGATTTTAAAATGCTATTCCTACAAAACCTGTGACGTACATATATAAAATTTGATTTACAGGTACGTCAAACTATGTATAACAAAATTTGGTATGGGGTTTGCGATAGCATGATTAGTATTTGTACAATACTTCTTTTTATGAATGATTAATGAAAATTCCTTAAAAAATGTGTAAATTCTAAATTCAATTATTTTTTAAAAAATAAATATCGCTTTGATTGAAAAATACATACCAACTTTTATTCCATGTACTATTAGCAGCAAGTGAAAAAAAATTCAAAATATTAGGCCCAATAGAAAAAAAAGCCTTAGCATTTTAAATGAAGTCAAACTAGTTATTTCATCTTTCTTAGATAAGTCAGTTTAAAGTTTTGATTTGTCATTGGGTTGTGAACAAAAACGAACGTAAAAGGTATCACAACTCAGCGTTTTTTAAACTTAGAGCTTTCAAATTTTGTGAGAGTATAGAAAAGTATATAAAAAATAATCTAGGCTAAAAAAATTACATTCGATTTTTGACCGATTTTTGTCAATTGAATCGTACTGTGTTCTCTTAATAAATTAAAAACAAATCGTCTTAAAAGATTATGTCCTTCAATGAGGAAATTGAAAGTACTGCCTAAATGATGGGTTTTGTAGAACTCAATCGCCATTTTGGAACCATTTCGATAATGTTCACATTTTGTCTCAATGGAAAAAAAACTACTTAAACACTGCCGGAAAAAGTGTATCATCTTTAATATTTTCTTTAACTCTCTGTACTAGGTTGTCATTAATAACGGATTCGGTGCATTTTTTACGTTGGTGCGACCATTATATTTTTTTAACATCCAGATGCTCACTGTAGATCCTTCATGCACCTCATTCATTTATCTATTCTTTTCGCTTCTTCTACTTTATTTTACAGAATGAGGCAAATTTTTAAAAAATGGAATTATTTTAAACATGCATAAACCATTCTCAGACTACGATAGTGTTTCTATAATGGCATCTGTGGGTGGAGAATAGGTGTATGTACTTACATGGGTAAATGAAAATGAAAGGGCTAGAATTACTGGGTGATAATCAGTTCTAAATAAAGTATATTCGAAAATATCGAAACTAGAGTGTAAGCGTAAATATTAAAAAGTAAAAAAATTATTATATATATGTGATAAGAATTTACTGAACCAAGAAATGTTTAAGTAGGGGAACATACTTCATTGGCGATGAATGATGGAAAACTGTGGCAATAAATGATCTCATGAAATACTATTTGTCATCTACGACTATAAAACACAGAAAAACAGCAAATATGAAATAGAACGACGAAAAAAGTCTAATTTTTACATGCAGCAAATGTTGCCATTCAATCCCATGAAAAATCAACGATCTGGCTGAACCTTTTTAACTGGATCCTATTATGAAATACAATTTCAATTGTCATAAGAACTTATAGGATTTTACAGAAATATGGTTATGAAGTTAATTCGTTTTATTTTAACTGAATATTTATAAAAAAAATTACAAAATAAGCGTTATTTAAGTGAATTCTCGATTAATGTTTAACCTAGTATATATTCTATTTACAGTACCTATATATTCAAGTTACAAGCTACAGTACTTAACCTAATGCATTCAAGTAACAGTTCTTAACCTGTATATTCATCTATATGTTCAAGTTACAGTATGTTGTGAAAGTGGCCCCCCCCCCCGCCTAGGGTGCCCTTCTCTTAGATTATCTGCGTGAGCTAGAGGTGTAGGATTAACAAAAGGATCAGACGTGTCCATGTTCTTAATATGACTTTATTAACAACTAGAACTTAAGCTTTTAACAGATTAGATAATAAATATATATGTGAGAATCTACGATGAACAAACACACAATACATCGAAATAACCTAACTCGGACTATAATCTATCCCGCCTAATCTCAATTCTAATAATAACGCAAGTTCTAATATTATAAATAGTCAATCCTACCTTAATCCAATCGTAGCTCCGATACTAGGAAGTGGCGTCTTTAAGCGAGTGCAATGGTATGCACCTTGACCTAACGGCTTTATCTTCGGAATAACCTCAGTTGGCCGTCCTTTCACGATTGTATCAATCTCTTAGATAACATTCCCCAAATTGCCACCACACTTACTGAAACTTCTATTTAAAAGCCATCTAATTTGCATTTATCTTCACGTTTCACTTCCTGGGTTTTGGTTGGAAAAGAGTTGCTATTAATCTTGGCCCCAAAAGTACCCAAAGGACATGTTAAAGAAAAGACGCGTGAGCCCGTCACAATGTAACCTATATATTGAAGTTACAGTACTTAACCTATATATTCAAATTACAATATTTAACCTATATATTCAGTTACTAGTTACAGTATTGAACTTGTGTATTTTAAGTACAGTATTTAATTTATATTCAAGTTACAATACTTATCATAGCTATTACACTGTTTTATAATGTGGCTAGCATTTCTCAATAAGTTACATATGTATGAGTTACAACCATTAATGGTTGGGGGATATCAAAAATGTATTTTATTTCTTAAAAACCACTCTACTAATAAAAAAAAGACGATTTTTAAACATTTTCGAATAGTCACTCGGTGGAGTTACAAAAAACCCGAACTGTTTGGAAGGTTTTATTGTGCGTTTTATTCCTCCCAAATGAGGCAATGAAGGTATTTTTTCCGTTTCTGCGCCATTTCGTAACTTTTTAAAACTCCCCGGAGAAGTACCGATACTTTGAAAAGTGAAAGTGCTCTTGAATGCATTCCACAACTCTTCCGATGAGGGTTTTTTTTTCCTTTTTTTGGTTTCCTTTTGTTTCCTTTAAGAAATTTGTTTGATAATACATATTGTGCTGAATAAGACTCGATTTTTTCAGCTGAACATTTTACTTTTTTTTAGGGGTGCTTTTTTAGCAGTTAAATGTTAGATTAAGAACCATGCGTCTGTTTGTACTTATTTTAAAAACCTTTGACATGATCAATTTTTGAATTAGGTTTTAGCTTTACTTTACAGTTACCACAAATCAGATAGCAAATTGTACTTTTTTTTTAATTCGTGATCCGCTTTTGAGAGTTGGTATCTTTTGTCGTAGGTCGGTCACAATTAAAAAGTAAGTCGGTAGAATGGCTTTATTTGCATTGAAATACTGTAATTGTCAGCAAATTAACTTTTCAGTGAACAAAGTTTACTATTTTTTTTAAGTTAAAAGTTTTAATTTGCAAAAACAATGCAATAAGGTACACGAGGAAATAAGTGGAGTACAATAAATATTTCATGTTCAGAATGAGAATTAAAGAAAGCAGCTGATAGTAAATTTATTAGAGTTTTGTAAATTCCTGATATAAGATTTGTAAATTCAACAACTTGTTTATCTCAATTTTCATAATGGATAATGGATGTAAATTTGAAAAATATCGTTCTATAAACACAGAAAAGGATCATCAAAAATAATTTTTGGGAGAGATATAATTTAATTCACAAAATGTAAAAAAAAAACAAAAAAAAAAACAATATAATAAATTTCTCTAAATTCTATAGATTTAACACACGTTAGAAATGGTGTGATGAAAATATTATTTTTGTATTTCACATTTTCCCTTGTTTATAACAAGCTATTATATATAAATAAGCAGAATGTTGTTGGAAAGTTTATTTAAGTAGTTCAACATTAGTAATATTTTCTAGTAAATCATTCACCTTTAAAATGTATTTATTTCTAATAGAAATAATAAATTATTTTTTTTTTTTCCTTTTCAATTAAAAATCTTGGTAATTATTACTTTTCTCAAAATCGGAAAAAACAAACCTTGATATTACTCAATTCAAACAACCCAGATACTCTAAAAATCTTTATTACAATTTTCTATTTCTTTCAGCTTACAATTTGAATTCTGCCAACCTCCGTAATTTTTTTTATAATGCACATTTTTGAACAAAAACTTAAGTTTCGGGTTTAAGAAAAACAATTTTGTATTTGGGTTGAGTTGTTTCAGAGTGAGAGATTAAGAGAAATTCTTTTCTGAAGTATAAAAAAGGCTGATTTTTCAGAGGCTTTTATTCCACGCAGCAGTAAAAGGGCGACTTCTTACCCCCTTTCTGCCCCATTTCGCAACTTCTAAAATGCCCCGGGGAGATATTGACACTTCGAAAAGTAGAATTTACTTTTTCTCTATCCGCTGTAAAATAGTCATTACAGACAAATGACATTTCTTGGAGCTTTTAGTTCATTAACGAAGGAACTCGAGAAATTACACTGTTTCAGAATTGTCTTTTTCTTTATAGAACATTTCATTTTGTTTTTCTTTTTAAGCATCTATTTTTTATTTGAATTCTGGTTGTATTTTTAGATGCAATGAAGAAATAATGGATTTGTGAAAATATTTTGTTTTAAGTTAGATTTAGGGTAGTACTTCTCAAAAACATTCAATGTTTGCAATCCAATATTCAATCATAATTTTCATCGCCCACCTTCCCACCATTCAATAACAATGGATTGAAATCAATAATACTGTGCATTGACGCTAAAGCTATAATACCTACAATACGACTTTAACCTCTTAAGTGCCACCAGTGTATATAAAAGTTTTGCTCAGCTAAAGCGTTAATTGCCTCGGTCGTGTATATACGTCTTTCCGAAGTACGATATTTTCTGTGCACTGCCATCCATAAAACTATTTCAAAGGCTTTGGAATGCAATGAGAGAATGTTTGCGAATCTCAGAGGACTTGCTTATTTATTCTTTTGCTTCCACTCCCCCAATACATCCCATTTGCGAGCCTACATGAAGAATGGTGGCATTGGGAAGCGAATTGCGTAACTTATAATCTGCAGTTAAGGGATTAATTATCAATAAAAGAGCTATTTTTTTTATATAATTTTGTATATGTCAAGCTCATGGGGTGACTGGTAATTATTAAACTTGTTTTTAATTTAGTGTTGTTAAATTAATGTAAATGTGCATTTTATTTATTTATTATGTCAGAATGTATTTTGTTTACTTTTAGTAAATTAATATATTTTTTAAAATAATCTTTTATTTTCGACTTTTCAATATGCTCGCTCCCCCATCGTTGAGTTATCACGCCCCCTAGGGGGTGCACCCCACAGTTTTAGAAACGCTAATTTAAGGAGTAAAATTTCGATAATGATCCCGTAATAATTGTTTGCTTGTTTACTAATGTTACACATCCATGCAACACAAAGATTATTGGCGGTTCTCTTTATTTTGAATCACAATCAAAAGTAACGAGGGCAACACGTGAGCTATCACATTCTCTCCAAACTTTCAAACAACGCCTAACTAAGGAGCTTACTCCTCTTTTAAAAGTAATAATAAAACTGTACATTTAAATATCATGAGTAAAAAATGTTTAATTTTAAAACCACGATTTATATATACCGTTGGACCTCTATATAACGAAGTCACTAAATCCCGGAAGAAAATTCGTCATATGGAAAATTCGCTATATAGAGGTTAATCTTTTAATATACTTTATATACCACATAAAACCAATTTTACATTTATTAACACTATATATTAAAAAAAGTAATTATTCGCACTTTTTTTTAAAACTGAATATGTGTTTATTTTATATATCTTATCCATCAAAAAAGAAAAAAAGAAAGAAAAACTGCTAGGAAAACAAGAAAAAAAATGTTGAAGAATTCACTGTATTTTCAATAAAGAAAATAATTTTATACTAAAATTAATTAAATGTAAGGACATTTTATAATTTAAAGCATACAAGTAATATTAAACACACATTACTTACTAATTATACATAATAATTAGAACACGGGGATACGGGACAAATCGACTGAGGGTGAAAAAGGATACCGAAGATGTTTCTAGTAAACTTGAAAGTGGGGGTTAAAGGTTGCACTTCTTGGATAAAATGCCTAGAACTCTATAGATTTCGACAAGTTAGGATCTAATAAAACCAGTTCAAAATTTATGACCACCATAAAATGTGTTAAAGAGACAATAACTTGAAATTTTTCAGAAGTACTTTAAAAAAAGGGAGAACAAAAAATGAATAAGAAAAGAAAAACTTCGTTATATAGAAAATGTACTTCGCTATAGAGAGTTTTTTTACGAAGAAAATCGTGAAATGTTCAAGGTTCCAGGAAAAAGAAAAATTCACAATATAGAGGTTCGACTGTATATATATATATATATATATATATATATATATATATATTAATAATAAAACTCATCTACCTAAAACAAAAAAAAAATTGATACGGGGGGGGGATCAGGGAGTTAAACTAATTTTCTTTGGGTAATTTTTATATAAAGTCTTTGAAGTTATGTATTCTTATTTAATTGGCAATATTCAACAATAAAATGCGCCCAGTTACAGTTATGAAACCAAATTTCCTCACTCTCCATGTAAATTAAAATTCATAAACGCAAAGAGATAATTAATCCAACTTGTGCATAATTACAGTTAAAAAGGAATACCGAAATATAAATAGTACTATTTAAAAGGATGATTTTCTTTAAAGTGTGTTAGCATTTCCGATATTTTCCAATTTCTGAACAAAATAATTTATTTTCAGTGATTTTCTACTTTTCAGGAAATTCAAGTGGAAATTCAGTGAAGGCTATTAGTGATAGATCTCGTAATTTTGAGTCTCGTTCGAGGACGACATCATCTGGGTTACCCTCTCTCTTAACTACTACGCTACACCAACAGTAAGACTAAGGATCTCGACAGATTTGACGAGCATCAGCCATTCAACACATCGGGTCTTAGTCACATCCAAACTCTAAGTCGCATGACACACCGCTCAAGAGTTCGTGATCGTGAACACTAAGCTACCGTGGACACATTAGATGGTGTAAGAAAAGAGAAGTTGAATTTTTTTAGCAAAAGTATATTCAACAATAATAAGTGCAACAAAATTAAATTTATTGCAAATGTGTTAATGAGTTTTGGGTTAGATAGTAGTTTTCTGATGATAAGAAATCTGTATATGGCCATGTTATATCCCTAAAATAAAAATAAAAAAATCAAACGCGTAAAAAGTTGTTTATACATTTCTTTATCTTGTCACCTATTATTATTCTGAATTTCAAAATTAATAATTATTTTATAATTAAAAGCAAAATGTGCGTGACACTTTCGCGATATTCTATTTTAACTGGAATAATAATAAAAGAATATTTACATTTTTGAGAACAAGCGAATTAAAATTTGCATTTTGTTTTTATTTAAGAGCAAACACAATATTTAAAAAGTGGATTTAGTTCTAATGATTATGAGGAAAAAATGGTATTAACAATATTTTTGATGCAACTATTTTGTGTTAAATTTTTAAATTTAAAATAAAGAGGCATTACACACTTTTTAAAAAACTTTACCTATTTTAAAAAAAAGGAGTCGTGTCGTTTATGCATTTTTATTAATTATCATATTTGTTCCTAGGAATTTGTAATAAAAATATTATTTTAAAAAAAATAAAAATGGCTGATTTTTAAAAAATTATAACACGTAAAACGAACATGTTTATTTTGTAATTTCACAAATAATCTATACTGAAGAGCCATAAACACTGCTTATATTATGTCATGCAAATAATGGAGGTATTCAAACAATCAGTGTAATGCGATAAGACCGACCATTCGTATATAAGACCACAGGTGTCTGAAGAGGCTATTACAGTGATTTTCAACGGGGACTAATCGTTGACGCACGACAGATGGGGAATAGCATTTTCGAAGTAGCGATGAAATTTAGATTTTGACGTAAGACTATTTCTAGGGTATATCACGAATACCGTGGTACCGGAAAAAGACCTTGATAGAAGAGGTTCATCGTCGGGCTGTAAATAATTGTTACACGAGACAGACGTTCAACACTTCCTCAAAATGCTGCGAATTTGAATGGAAGCCCATCAACAAGTGTCTGCGGACGCACTGTGCAACGTACAATAATTGATATGAATTTCGGAGCCGCAGACCATCTCGTGTTGTCTCAACTCAACAAAGCTTTGCGCCTTGCCTGGGCTCGCCAACACCGACACTGGACTCTTAATGACTGGAAAAACATTGTCTGATCTGATGAGTCACATTTCCAATTGTTTGGGAACATGGCCGTATACTGGTGTAAAAAAACTCATGAATCCGTGAATCCCTCATGCCTACAAGGAATTGTTCAAGCTGGTGGACGTTCTGTGATGGTATGGGGCATGTCCAGCTGGCATGAAATGGAACCTATGATACTTCTAGACTCAACCATGTCAGGTTAGGGGTGAATTAACATCCTTTCTGACCACCTGCATCCATTCATGAACTGTTTGCATTCAGACGGACATGGACAATTCCAATAAGATAATGCCCAACCATACAGGTCTACAGTAGCTTCCGAGTGGCTCAAAGAGCACCCTTCTGAATTTCGTATTCTCCTTTGACCACCTAATTCTTCAGATATAAACATTATTGAGAATATACGGAGTGATTTGCAATGTGCTGTCCGTAGGAGATCTCCACCACCTCGAACTTTCATGGCTTTGTGGAATGGCAGGAATCACGGTGTGAACTGTCTGCAGAAAATCTTCACAAATTAGTTGAATCTATGCCACGCCTTGTTGCTGCAATTCTGTGTGCTCGTGGGAGCACATGAGGACTTAAGGCATCAACATTTTTAACGGAATTCAGCTCCTTTGCGTGGAGAGTCTTCAGCGGCACTAGGGCTCAAACTCATGACACACGTGCCATGAATCCGTAATCTTGACCATCAGGCTGCCGCTGACGCTTAAATTTGCAGAAGTTCATGGCGTGTTAATCTGAGAATTCTCTTTAGTAGTAGTGGCCGAGGTAGCCTAGTGGTCAAGGTAACGGACTCGTGGCCGGTATGTAATGAGTTCAAGTCTAGCGCCACTGAAGACCCGCTATGCAGAGAGGGCCGATGCACGCTGAGTATGTCCAGGCTAAAATGTGCTCTCTTTGGTGTGGTATAGAAAGAAAAAGAGAGTGTTGTACTAGTCAGGTTCAAAATGACAATGTCCGTCACCAATAATCGTTGCGTTGCTATATAGTGTTCATATAACTCTTACTCACCCTCGCGATGGTGTAGTATCTAAGTTTGGAGAGCGAGGTTCCAGCTCAGCTGACGTCCTTGTTAATTGAGAGTAACTCAAGATGACAAGGCCATCCTCAATAGTCCTAAGGCTAATTTGATTTATAGTTTGTTTATTAACACGTTGCATTTAGGAGTTACACAAGGGCTAGTGATGTTGGATAATGTGTTACATGCCCCCTGCATTACTTGACTGCCATAGTGACACCAGGACCCCGAACCTACGACTTGGCACAATGCCAACAATGAATTTGCGACCGCAAGCACTCCCCTATAAAGACACGAGTTTCTTTGAAATGGGATGTTAATAATTAACGAACTAATTAGAACATTTTAATTTCGGGTAGTGTTTATTTCTTTCAATAGTTTAAATTAAATCGATAATCGTTTTCAGTTTGTCTACCACCGATATATAATGCTCCTTTTTTTGACCAAGTAATGAATATTTAATATTGATATTTAATAAACAAATTTTAAAAAGTTAAGTAACAAAAATATAAATAGAACTGCATTTTTTATTGTATTCTTTATATTTAGTTTTACCTAGAAAATGATCTAAACGGATTTCAATGTTACTTAAGGTATCCGACTACGTTCGGAACCGTGATTTTAAAAAGGAGCCTAAATGGATAATTTTTATGGTATTTAGTGTCACTTAGATTAGAATATATGTATAAAATTGTATAAGGGACATTTTGGCAAAAACAAATTATATAAATACAATGTTTCGGCAAAAATTAACAGAATACCCTTTTGTTCAAAATGTTCTCCTTTCGGGAAAAATGCTTCTATTATAATAATATTTTGCCTGTATATAGCTCAGACCTCTGCACAGAGGCTCAACTATTACTTTTGAGAAACTCACATTATTTTCAGAGTTACAACCCTTTAAATAAATTATCGGCGTTTTTTTCTTAAAATTTCTCCCCTCTGTTGTCGTAAAACATGGATAAACCCACTTCTAAGTTATATATTTCAAAAATTCTAGTTGAGCCTCTGTACAGAGGTCTGAGCTATATACAGGCAAAATATTATTATAATAGAAACATTTTTCACAAAAGGAGAATGTTTTGAAAATGGGTCATTCTATGTTCATTTTTTGTCAAAGTATTGTACTTAAATAATTTTTTATTGTAATACTATTTTTAAAACAGTTTTACATACATTTTCTAATCTAAATGATACTAAATATCATAAATATTATCCATTTATACGCTTTTGAAGAATCATGGATCCCAACGTAGTTGAATACCGTAAGACTATAAGTTTAGTTTCTATTTAGTGAATAATAGTAATAATAATAACTTATTATTTCGTTAACTATATTCTTCTCATACATTTAAAAGTTTTCTTTTGCCTTTTCCTTCACAATACGAGATATTTTGAGAATAGCTGAAATGAATAAGACAACGATTTTAGTTTTACTTTCATCTAAAAAAATTTCTCAATAAGAACAACTAAGAAACAAGTACTATGAAGCATATCTTATAACGCAGATATACAAAATAACATATTAAGAATAATAACAAAATATATAAATAAATATAGAACAGGTAATAAATATCTTTCACAATTTATATACATACATTCATTGTGAATAAGAATCGAGTATAAGTATTCGGTGATATACGTAACATGTTTTTACCGATTTAAAAAGATAATGAATCGATCCTAAACTTACATAAAAACTTAACCGTGTTTTCTTGTTTAACCCCTTATCTACCGACGGTACAAATAAGTACTACTGAATTTAAAATTATATAGAATAACCATTTTTACGAATACTCTGATGATACTTATCAGGAATATTCTTTGAAATCCACTCTTCCAAGATATATGGCAGCACGGGTTTTATGATATGTATTTGAGCGGTGAAGGCGAATAGTTTTATAGCAGAAATTGCGTTTTCAGCTGACATTTTGATCGAATTGCGAAGATTGTCATTTTTGTTCCAAAAAATTAGTTAATGTCAAAAGGTAAGTGTCTTTATTTTTGTATGTTAATGAAGACCTAAGAAAACGATTTGACTATTTATTTTAAGAGAACAGCGTATGTTTATAATTTTACAATCGAATATCTTTAATTAATTAGCTCTAACGGATTCAATTTCCCAAAGTTGAGTTTTTTGCTTATGTATATCCCTTAATTTTCAATGTAGTGATTAAAATATATATATATATAGTGCATGAAAAAAAAACTGTTGTAAAAGGGTTAAGAAAACTCAGTTTTGGAATATTATTTTATATTTTCAGACACATTTTAGTTTTAAATTATTATTTTTTTAATTTAAAAGCAGTTTTTCTTGTATTTTTTAAAAAAAATTTTGGCTAGCATTTTTGAAGAGTTTTAAAATCTAATTCATTTAAATCGAATACATTGGAGCTAATCCTAGTTGACTTTTTTTATTTAATAATTGTAACAAGAAAAGAAGATGATGTGAATAAGATTGCGAAAAATCGCCGTTTATTCAGGAAATGCTTTTACATTCTTACAATGAAAGGTAATACATGGCAATTTATTCTGCTCAATTAACCGTATACTTGCTTTTAAAGAAAATAGAATTCTAATCATTTATCGATATAGAAATATTTATTTTTTTTTGTATATGAAATATTTGTAAACATTTACAAAAGCACTTTTAAATTAGGACGAAAACGTGTCATCTGCATCCATTTGTTCACCGTATGATAATGCCATTTGCACAAAGAGCACGTCACAGTTCGTGACAGCTGTTGTTTTGGGTGCTCTACGTACATAAATAATAGATTATCAATTGTAGCACGTGTCCGATACTCTAACCCAACAGAAGAAGACCTTCGACAGAAATTTTTTTTTTTATCTTGGCTTCTTGTAACTTACACATCGCATTTCGTTATCTTTTTCCTTGATTTAATTAAAAAAAATCTCAAGAACCACAATTTTTATCAAGAGTTTATAACTATTAAGTTGTATTTCAAAGCATCTTAATTCGAAAAAGTGAACTGCATCGATTTTAAGTTATGTATAGGAACAAGAAACTCCCAACAGCACATATCTTCTTAGAATTTAATTACACAGAACGAAAAAAAAAATATTCTACAGTAGAACAAATATCGCACATCTAACAGAATTTTATTCGGCAAATTGTCATTAAAATTCAAAAAGGAGAAATCAGTTTTTCTATCAAAATACTAAAACAACTAAAACTGGCTTGGCACATCTTAATTCACAATCAATAGCACACGACTGTTAAAATAACTAATAGCCAATTTAAGAATCGAAACCAACTAGAATACTACATTTTCGAATTTAAAGTTGAAGGTAAACTTAAAAACAAGCAAACAAAATAGTCAATAAAATAATATTAACATCAAGATGAAAAAAATACAATAAAAAAAAGCAATTATGAAAAGAAATATTTCAAGAAAAAGCGAAAATGTACACTCCTCTAATCTAGGGAAAAAGTGAAACATTAAGGTATCCGATTGCGTTCGGAAACATGATTTTAAAAAAGCGCATAAATGGATAATTTTCATGATATTTAGTGTCACTTAGATTAGAATACATGTATACAATTGTTTTAAGGATATTATGACAAAAAATTATTTAAATACAATATTTTGGCAAAAAATTAACTTAGAATAACCTTTTATCCAAATGTTCTTCTTTTGTAAAAAATGCTTCTATTGTATTAATATTTTGCCTGTCTATAGCTCAGAACTCTATACAGAGGCTCAACTATGATTTTTGAAAAATTCAAATTATTTTCAGAATTACAACCATTTGAAATAAT